>JBBPQU010000345.1:0-23832 GCA_038092655.1 Boletus sensibilis | reverse complement strand
GGATCAAGAGCAACGGAAGGAGCGACGGGTGAGAGCGCAAAAGCAGTAGCGACAGACGGAATCGGAGACATTATCGTTCGATGGCAACTGAACTGGGGTACAGAGGACGAAGGGAGGGTCGTTTATATAGCCCTGGCATGTTAGCCTCGGTTTAGATTGGGCTGACATGGAGAGAGGGGGAACATTGTCAGCCTCTTGCAGAAGGGAATTGAAACTAGGACTGACGGGATCCATTTGTGGTGCGGCTGGAAGCATGTTGTAATTATGATTACCAGGATAAGAGGTGGATGACAATGTGGATGACCCGACACGAAATTCCAAGTGGTTGAGCCTTCTAGCTGCAACTTGACCTCGACACGACTCGTAGATCAGACGACATACAGCCCCGACTACACCGAGCGCCTCGAACTCATTTGAAGGCGAAATTGTTTGTTGTATACAAGACTTCACGATGGCATGCACAAGACAGGGGTTGATACGCGGAAACCTCGGAGCCGAATAGGTTAGAAAGCAAAAGTAATAACATGCGCACCGCCGCCCTGTTGCCTTTTAATTTTGATGAGGAAATTCACCGAGTGACGCCGTTCCCATCTGCCACGGGGATCACATGGCACCCATTAATTCAAAGGTATTTCTCTTTTTCTCCGTCGTCAAACGCACTAATGGATGTTACGAAGCATTCGCAGTTCGGCGCACAGCAACGCAGTCGTCCAGCGTGGAAAGTTCCGATGGGGTTGTAATCTACTCACCCGTGTCACTGGCAGTTTCATATCTGAATGACTTTCATCAGTGTTTCCTCCACCGTTAGCGAGTCGCGACGTTGTGGCATGTCCGCCAGCGCGCACTACTAGCTTGGGTTTAGAGTTGTTTGCAACAAGGCACTCACTACGGATGGGGATAGTTAGGCGACGTCACCTTATCGTCGTCGTGTTTCCATTGGCGCCTTCCAGCACTACTTCCGTTATAAGGCCTCATGGCGATAATTATCAATACCGACCTCCCTTCCCTGATGCTTTCAACGCCTGAGCGATGTCCTCCGTGTATACATCCGACGAAATTCTAACTGACCTTTTCCGCCTCCAGTTTAGCAGGGTGTGTATATCTCCATGCTCGACAGATCAAAGGGTACTAACTTACGAGTGTCCGCTCGTCACAGTTCCTCAATGGTACGCCTGGTTTAACGCTGATGTCCCATCACGCTGATCTATCTTTTCTGTAGTCGCTGGGTTGGCTGCTTTCGTGCGTGCGATGCTGTCGGAATGCTGATCAGTGGATCTAACACTTACCTCGCCCAGGCATTCGATTACTGTTTAACATTTTCTACAGAGGTTCTTCATTTCCATTTCTGCAATTGGGTATTCTCAAGGGCGGAATTAGGTAGAACATCTATGGGGTACGAGGTGGGAGACGACTCGCATTGTGTTCACAATAGCAAGATACCTCCCGTTTCTTTCTGCCTCACTAACTTGTTATGGTCCGTTTCACTTTCTTGTCCCCATCGGCTGTCTGAAGACCATGTTATCACTCAGACGCCCTGGTCAATGAAAATGCGAGTGTTTCCATTGGACTTACCGGCCGATCATTTCGAATCTCATTTTCAGTGCGGAAGCTTTATTCTCGCTTTAGATGGTCTAGTCATCTTTCAACGCATTTTACGCGCTTGCTGACATTCTCTCTCAGCCATGTACAGTGCTAGCATCATCTTTGCAGAGGGAATCTTGATCCTACGCACATACGCTTTGTGGGGTCGCAGCAAGAGGGTACTTGTTTTTCTATTGTTGTTGGCGGGGGTGAGTCTTGTCCCAATGCATATGCGCGTCAGTGCAACCTAGCCGATGACTTCTGCACATCACCAGGCATTCATTGCAGGTGCTGAGGTGTTATCGCTGCTAGTCAACATCTCTTTACCTGGAGACTCCACCTCAATATATCGTCAGTCCAGTTAATTCATATGACAAGTTGCTAAAGGCTAGCGGGACAGAATTCTATCCATCCCTGTGTCCTTATCGATCGTCGAGAGGTGGCGCACTTCAATATGCTGTATTGATGGGGTATGAGATCGGTAACGTTCTTGTCACGGCTCTCTGTCGCATCGGATCTCATTTTCTTTCAGTCCTTCAAAGTATGAATTCCTGGAGGAAGTTCCGAACATACCGCGACCTCCACAGTAGAACATTGAATACACTATATTGGGACGGGATCATGTATATGTGGTGGATTATCGGTGAGCAATCCCCTTTTCTCATCGAGAGGCTTCTTTGATCGGAACATATTGACTAGTGCTGTCTGCGGTTAACATGACTGTGCAGGTTGCTGCCCCGGTGAGTGTGCACAGCACCATGCCTCCTTGCCCAGCATTGAGTATGTTTCCTCCAACAGATTGCATATATTCCTGCATTGGATACGTTCGTATTCTTTTTTCATGTCCTAAGCTTCCGCAGTTTCTCACCTTGTGTTGTTCTGCAACAGCGCTCAGGTGGCGATTCACAGCGTCCTTGCTTCTCGGATTTTCTTCAACCTTAGACAGTGTGATAGACAGGTCCACTCGTTCGGGGACACCTTGTCACTCGAAACTCTGCGTTATCGAGCTCGGTCAACAGCTGATGCTACAACACAAGCAGAAACGATAGTCGTAGCATGATTGTACATTGCAAACGTTCTCGAACATGTTTCTTTGTTGGTGCAGTTGGAAGGGTTGAGGATCTGGATCAGCAAGTCACCTTGCTAATGCAAGTTCGTAGCCAAAGGAAGATATACAATGGTCACCTGGGTCACCAGCACTGGAGAAAAGAACAACGACCTGCTACTTTTTCTTCTGTTCTCCTTGATCTTGCTTCATACTCATCTCGATAGCTCGAGCAATCGCCTCTTCCTCATCCATCTCATCCTCATCGCCTTGTTCGTCACCCATGTCAACGTCCCTACCCTCGGACATGGCGATCGCTTGTTGTAGCATAGCTTCTTCATCTGCGTCGATATCTGCAGCGTCATCGGCGCGTTCTGTAGAGGCTGTAGCATTGGTCGCTGCTTGGCGCGCTTGGTCTTCGGCGGCTTGCCGTGCTTGCTCTTCCTCCATTGACATACGTAATGCCTACGAACACGATCAGATCTGAATCCATGTCCCGTAGCACAATAACTTTACCATGGCAAGCTCGGGATCGAGACTAGGATCAACGCCAAACTCGAAGTTGTTTGTGCCACCAGAACCGGATGGACCAGCTGGACCGGCCATAGCCTCTGGTGGTATTCCACGGTCCTCCGACAAAATGGGTGAGGACAATACGAAATCTGAGAGTAGATGCGGGCCCGGGGGCACAGACACCAAATGTCTATACCGGATGCTGTATTAGAGACTTGTTGGTCTGACCAGGGTAGGTGGCACTTACGAATTATCGCCGCTGGTAGCATTGTCGACGAACGACTTGAGCACGCTAGACTCGCCCTCCTCGATACCATCCCCAAAAGAGATAAAGTCGATGGCCACGTTGTTCTTTTTTAGTTTTTTCGCGAGCCTGACCATCTCCCGTTCGTCCGCACCCGTACCCTGCAGAGGTGATCCAACGAAGACGATTATGCGCTGCCGGAGGTTCTTGTTTTCGCGGTGTTTGAGTGCGAGCTGGGCGATGTTGATAGCGGTGGGAATGTCTATCGACCCACCGATCTTGGACGCAGCAGTATGGATTCCCTTGAGGATCTGACCGAGGTCTTTGGAGTGGGTCACGAGGACTTCTGGGCTGGACAGGAACGAGATGCGTACACCGCGTAATATGAGAGGTCAGCACTCACGCACCCTTTGTGAGCCATGGTCATAAGGCCGACGGTGTTTTCTGGGTTGGAGTCGATCTTTGTCTGGAAGATAGTGTTGACGGCGTCGGACTGGGCATCGAATCTCGACGGCGTGTAGTCGCCATTCCGCATGTACTCGGAATTGTCGATGATCATCATCGTCGCTTCGAGAGGCATTTTGAAGGTTTCGTCGATGTTCACTGGTAAGCTGCTGCGCTGGCTGTCGACTTAGATGACGCGTCTCAGACATTAACCCTAACCTGAGTGTGTTAGACCCTAACCCTACTGTATTCCACGTCATCATTACGGCCAACACAAACTTGCTTCCGGACAACATCAATGATTGCGAATTGCGATCTTTGAGTCCCCCCATCTGGTAAGTACGTCTCCAAGTGCCATCTACAAACATCTGCTTAAACCCATGGGTTTGATTACCCCCGGGCCCCGGTCCCCGATCAGAAAACTATGTTATATTTGCTACTGCCTACTAGTACATGGCTAGTCCAAACTCGGTGCCGTGCGGTCACTAGAAGCCATACGGATACCAGTCAAGTAACAGAGAACAGCTGTCGTTTGATGGGCTGTGCCTCCTCCTCGGCTACATTAGCTCCTTCGCGAGGGATCCGTTCTGATCCATCGCCACCTCTTCCATCCAAGCTCGATGTGCCGCCAGGTGGCGGAATCGCGCCGTAATGGCAACCCTGTACGTTTCACACAACGTGATGGGTTCTCGCTCATCAGTCAGGCGCGGTACTATACCATTATGGGGCAAATAACAGTGAATCTTGTGACCGATTGGCACGGTTCACGAGGTCAAGGTCTTTTGCCGACGTTTCATCGGACCCCAGTCTAAATAGCGGGCCCCGCATAAATACGGTCCAGGTATCCCCTCATGCAGTATCTACTTTTCTCCCTCTGTTATGTTGTCTTCTGCCCTTGTCTTCCTCTCAATCTTCGCCGCTGCTGCTCAGGCAGGAAAGCGGGGTCTCTGCTGGCCTTGGTGTAAGGACGCAGCAAACGTCTCTCCAGCTCGTAATTGACCTTTTCCTTCTCCAGACAACGGATCTCTGTGCGATCGATTTTTGGGCTATATGTCCCTCATTTTGACTCATTAGCACAGTGACCCTGGAGTGTTCAACAATGGCGACGGTGAAGTGGTCGCCATGTATGCTGTTTCCAATTTTGCAGCTCAATTACTTATTCGATCCTTACCCGTAGTTATGACTACGAAACCTACGCACCACCCTCGACCAACGGGAACGGCGGTCTCGGTTTCATTGGCATGCAACGCTGCCTCGACTGCAGTTCGAGTCCTATCGCCGATCTCTATTCTCGCTGGCAAACCCAAGGGTGGGCAAGTACGTCTCTACATCAGTTCTCCTGTTCCTGCGTTGTCTCAACGGATTTGATCGCGTGTAGCCGTGTTCAGCTTGAACGAACCTGATATCAATGGCATTACTCCTAGTCAAGCCGCTCCCTGGTACATCCAATACATCAATCCTCTGGTAGGAAACCTGTCGCTAGATGGACAGGAGTGTCTGCTGATAGGCACAAAACAGACCATCAAGAAGGCTCTTCCCGCCGTCACTTCGAGTACGGCATCTGGCCAGGGCCTGAGTTGGCTCTCTGAGATGATCACCGCCTGTGCTGGCCAGTGCTACTTCGACTACATTAATTTGGTAAGTTGAACCGAGTTTTCCTCTTGGTCGGTAGCGCATTGATCTGAGCTTGGTTGCCGGTAGCACTGGTACGGGTAAGCAACAGGCTGCTTATCTACCTAACGCTTTGCCTCATGATACATGTCCAGATCCTCGTTCGCAGAGTTCCAGAGTTACGTCGAATCCGCGCATGCTCAGTTCCCCGTAAGCTGTCGTGGTTGACGTTTGCACGCAAGACGTTGACGCGTTGTTCCCACAAGAATTACCAATTGGTCATAACCGAGTTCGCCCTCCAGAACCCCCCTGGTGGTCAGGCTGACCAGTAAGTTTACTTCGTTTCATGCCTAGTCATTCCTGACACGGTCTCCAAGGGTCGCCTTCTTCCAGCAGGCCTTCTCCTTCCTTGACGGCGCATCTTACGTGGAACTTTACTTCCCATTCGTGGCCACCTCTCCATCCCTGTTCCAGGCAAATGATGCCACCGCATCCACCGTTGGGACCGGATCATGCCTATACAATGACGACGGATCTCCATCCGCTGTCGGCAATTTGATGTACTAGTAGAATCGTGTTTTTTGGTTTTTTTTTGGGTTTTTTCTTTGCCGTAACTGCAGGGGGTTGTGCGAGCTATGACGCACGTACTTTTTAAAGCTTGAAACCCGTACCTTTTCTTACTTACACATCTCCGAGTCATGATGTACTATGATCATAGCTCCTGTGCGTCGCTTAGATTCGAACAAATCTTATTGGTACGTACGTAACGGGGCTGGGGAGAACGAAAGCGGATCAATTGCACAACCCAGTAAGTATGACAACGCTGCAGCAAGGATATCGAATAAACATCCGTTTGACCTTGAAGACGTGTGAGTAACAAGTTGATGATGCCAAATCGTGGGTTGAAACTGTTGTTGCGACATGGTACCGAGTCGCCAACAGACCCCTGTCGAGTCCACCTGCCTCATGCTGCACTCATCTCGGAACCACAGCGTCATACTTGTGCTCGTAGTGTTCACGGCGACAAATGTTAATGTAGGCTTACGGAGTATCCATACCATCCTCACCCCCTGGAGGGGGGTCACTTACTTACCTTGGTTGCCAAGTAGCTGTGCGGCCTGTGCCCCTATCGACCGTTATAGCCTCTCTGCATCATGCGAACACGTTGTTGACTGCGCTTTTCTTTATCTCCAACCACCACCATCCGCACAGTTACAACCATGAACAAGGGTCGGTTTTCTCAATTCAACGAGGTACGTACCCTAGGCGGTCCCTAATCCTGTTCGAAACCCGACTGTGCGATCGAAATGACATGCCTATTAACGCCGAGTTGCGGCAGGATGCATACCGTCTCCCGGAAGGGATGCGAAGAATTGCCTATGATGCGGATACCCAGCGTTATACCTTCCGCGATCGCTCTGGCCAGCTCTACCAGAGCGCACCTGGCGAAGAATACGGTGTTCTCAGGCCCGTCACCGCACCCCTCCCGCACCGTCGCAACGTCACCATCACAGGCACGTGTCACTTTCCATCTCTTCCCGTTGGCCTCTAAACGGACTCTCTGACCCCGTGTTCGCATCTCACAGAGCTCCCTGATCCAGCGCTGAGACGGTGGTCCCATAAACCGGCCAAGACGTTCGACGATATTCTCCCATCGAATTATATCACTGCTGCGCAGTCGGGTATCGAATCCCCCACGAGTGTCATCTCTTCGAGCGAGAAACTAGTCCAAGCGGCGATGCCCACGGTACAGGGCGTCGTCGAGATCGTCAGGCGCCGCACGACTATGAGAAGACCCGCTGGCGGTGTTAGGCGCAGCGATTCTCTCACGGATGAGAAGAGGAGGCTGTTGGAGGATGAGTCATGGGAGGTCGTTCGAAAGGACGAAGTGACCGGCGGCAGAATCACGCGCTCCAAGTCGGAGATGCGGCCGTCAAGGTACTATTCACGCAAGTGAGCGAGCAAAGGGACCCCATGGCCTAGGGTCATGTACATACGTGTAAGTTACCGCGTGCGAACAGTAGTTACTGATACCATCATGTTGTATTGTCGAGCTGGACAGCAACCGACAAGCTTCGTAGAGAAGTGAACAAGGTTGTCAAGAGCTATGTAAATCAGGGTGTCGCAGAAGTTAGTCATTCCTGGAGTGGTCTTCATTGGTGACGTGCGGCTGGATGGATTGCACCATGTGGTATTGTGGTGCTCGGTGTCGAGTGTTTCAACTTTCGCGTATCTGAACTCTCTGTTCGAATCTCCCATGGCTCCGACCGTCACCCTTGCAACCAATAAGGGCAACACGCTCGTACGTGGAACAAGCGACGTCATCTTTCCTCACTGACGTGCCTTAAAAATGGACATGGATACGCTTTACGAGGGACTGGTCACTGCAGGATCATGATTCGCTCAAATCTTACCCTGACGTTCGTAGTATGGTGAAGGGCCTGGTCTTTGTCACCCACAACCACAAGGGGAATGGTGGGATGGACGTACGGCGAGTAAATATAACATGCACGAGGTGAGGGCACAGTCCGTTTTTTCAGCGACGAGCGGGACTCACATCCGGAATTCGAGGTCGAAATGATCCATGACCTCGTAGTCTACCTCCTCCGGTAGGCCGCGTCACAGCCACCTCGAGGTCTATTGCGCTTGCTCTTTCCTAGACAGGGTTGCTACTCTGCGGAGGGCGACATCGTCGTCCTGCAGGCATATTTGGGCCAACTTGCCGATTCAGAGATGCGTTGGGTGGTGAGGTCGCAGTTGTGATCGCGAAGGTGACCAGGATGACGCCAGTGACACTGCGGTTGGTGGGTCCATCCAGCATGTCAAAGTGACGACCCGCGTATGTTATTTTTATCCACACCTGATGGGGCTCGTTTCTAACTACGTCAACTTCATAGGTCAGGTTACGGACGGTGGACAACTATCAGGACGAAGAAGAAAAGGTAGGCGACTGTCGAGCGAGTTTGAACATGCATTTTGTTAGCTAACAAAATAACGAAGATCATCATCCTTTCGCTCGTGCGAAACTCTGGTGGCGCTGAAGATGAGATGGAAATGCAAACTATCTTCCAATTTCCTTAGCATTGGTAGAAAAGAGCCAATTCAAATATAAATTAATTTACCTCTAGCATGCTTGGGTAAACATTGGATTCCTGAAGGCACATGTTGGTATACTCCGTGAACATGTCAGCTGACCTGGTCATTCCGATTTCTAGTCCGAGAACCGCACCAACGGTAGCTATTTCATGCGCTTACTCACTCGCTCTTCTGCAGTGGCCTTGTCCCGAGCTCGCGAAGGTCTTTATATCTTCGGAAACGCCGATAACTTGTCGTCTGGAAGCAGAATGTGGCGTTCGATTATCGAGGAGCTTGATGCGCAGGATGTATCAATGGTCGCGTGCCTCGTCCCAATTGTTCTTCAGAGAGCGATCATTCGGATCTGCTGCCCCCCGAGGAAGTCTTTTCCCCTGCATCCTCCGACATCCATGCACGCAGCGAGTTCAGTAGAGGAAACGCGCACGGCACACCAAGGAGAGGAATGAAAGATGCATTGAGCGAGGCCGTGAACAAGGACGCCACGACGCGAAGCAGCAAAAAAGGGTCTGCACTTGAGAGTCACATCAAATCTGGAAATGCGTCACCGTGGTTGCTGAAGGAAGCAAGACGCAGAGAACGAATGAATCGTCGAGAAGGGTAAAATGGTAAGTTGCAAGCTTTTCGATGCCCTCACGTATCCTCATCCTCAGCTTACTAGTAGCCATGTGCATTATGTAAGGTAACCGCGAACATAACTCGAACGCCGTACCGATTCTCATATTGAGGTCGGACGGGAAGATATCACGATGATCGGGCGATGAGTCACGCCTCGGTTTCACATTGTGCGCGAGCAGATTCTCCGGTCACAGCTTCGAAATTTGAGGGGAAACGTCATCAGGAGGAGTACTTTATGACGTTACCGCTTGAGGCTCTTTCGTACGCCTGTCCTCCAATCAGAGCTCTCAAAAATCGATAAAAAGGGCAATTAAGGGTCCTGTGAGAATGTTTTTTGCCGAGGACTGCTCAGGACTGCACAGGACCATTTTTCGTTTCACTGATGGGCCGCCCCGTCTTATCGTCTCGACAAACGCCTGGAGACGATTCAAGTCCCCCTCCTCCAGTTTCGCAAAGGTTGTTCTCGATAACGCAAGGTCACTAGTGCGTTTGAGGTGATTGGACCCCACCCCGCTCTCGTCGAAAGCGGTCGCATCTACACATGCTTTCGTCGTCGAATATTCATGGACGGGCGCGACGATCTGATGTTTTACAAACTTGAGATTCACCTGAAATATTCAATAGTAGTTACAGACAGCAAGCATAAGCAAAGCAATGTAAAGTAGGACAGAGCAAGACACCGAACAAGGATACAAAACTAGGCACCGAGATGTATATAAAGAATGCGTTGATCAAGTGGTATATTCACCACATTTTTCATCGTCTTATTTAGTGCGAACGCTGCACGGGTATGATCAAGACGACCAGATTCGTCCATCATATTGTCGTAAAACATCGAGGTGATCTTGTTCGTCTGACCATCATCCACTGCCCACATCGTCCCAATGACAGAACGAAACCCAGCGAACTGCATCGCCGACGCGAGATGAATCACTTCGTCTGGGCTCTCCTCGTCCCCGACAGTAGTGTGACAGGCGGAGAGATACGCAAACTGGGGGTTCTCCGGCTCACACCGGATGATGCGCTCGATCGTGAAACGTCCGTCGTGAAGAGCGAACGCGGACTCGAACGGCTGTTTCCGATTTGGGACGCCATGACACGCAAGGTGCACCCAGTCGTTCTTGCCAAGTTCATCGGTGACCCGGGTGATGCAGGATTCCGGACCTTCGAGACGCGTGAATGTGGCGAGGCCATCGACACGCTGACCAATGTTAACCAGCTCTGCGCCCACGGAAACGAGTTCACTCTCGCCGATGGGTTTCGCTTGACCTATAGCAACGAAGTGTTTCCATTGTGTTGCGGAATTCAATGGATTGTGCCGTCTAGAACGAATGAGGGCAGTGAGGGTGGGGGTGTAAGACGAGATGTAAAGATCAGCAAGATTCCGTTGACCCTTCCTATACGGACCAGCAGCGTGCAGGGGAAGAAGGGAGAACTCGGCGGTGGGGCACCACCAGATGCGTGATTGAGCTGCATGTATCGTCTGGAGGAAGTCGACAATGGGGGAAACAATTTCATGCCAGAGTTGCCGCAAGATCAGACCGAGATCTCTCGTCACGTTCATCGACTTTGCGCGTACAGTCAAGGTACTGAGCTTTGAAGACAGTTCTCGAACACGTTCCTTGGTGATTGGCAATGGGATGTGAACGGGATCCCGGTCAAATAAGACAACGAGAGCATCGCAGCCATACTTGCTCGCATTCACAACAATGACAGGGCCTTCGCCGGCTGCCTGTTGGAGATCGGAGAAGAGCGACGGCAGAAGGAAACGTGAGAGCCCGGGTAACTCGCGGATACTGGTCACGACCTTTTGTAAGTCGACATTCAGACGGCACACCCGATCATGCTGATCTGCGCCAGGTGAATCGAGGGCATTGCGAATGAGCAAGGTGAGCTGCGTGAACTCGCCTGCCAACTTCTTTCCTGCTGGGCCAGTTGCGATGACGTTGTCAAGCGGGGATTGGAGGCGAGTGAGCTGGCTCCAAAAGACACCCCGACCCTGTTCTAGAAGCTCCACCGCATTGACAAGAGACTGTTTACGAAGACAGGCGGAGAACGCGTCCACTGCAAGCGACGACGTGAGGTTCTTGAGGACTGTAAGATGTTGAGGTAAAGATGGGAGAGTGGCGAGATGATGAATAAGTAATCGAAGAGACGTGTGGTATGCTAGAAGTGTCGTGGGATGGTGGAAATCTTCAGCTGCACGAATCCATGCTCTAGTGGCAGACAGATCGGTGGAGGACACCATTTGGGACACATTTGCGAGATTAGCATAGAGATCAAATAGCTCTTCCTTGTCCTTTAACTGACGCGACTGTGTGAACCGGGTACGGAGGTAGCATGCAAGGTTTTCCAATGACATTGATTGATGTGGGTGGCCTGGTGGAAAAAGTGCTAGTGCGTCTCTGCTAAGGACAATGGCCTCGTTGAGATCCTCCATTACTCCGAGCTGGTTGTACTGCGTGGAGAGATCTACTGCGAGGTTGTTCAAAGAGCTTGACCGATCCTGGTGCCCCGGAGGGCGAAGCGACAGTGCGTCTCGGTCGAGGACAATGGCCTCGTTTATATCCACCATTGCCCCGAGCTGCTTGTACCGAGTAGAGAGACGGACTGCGAGGTTATTCAAAGACATTGACCGATCCGGATGCCCTGGTGGGCGAAGCACCAGTGCGTCTCGGTCGAGGACAATGGCTTCATTGAGATCCTCCATTGCCCCGAGCTGATCGTACCGAGTGGAGAGACGAACTGCGAGGTTATTCAAAGACATTGACCGATCCGGATGCCCCGGTGGGCGAAGCGCGAGTGCGTCTCGGTCGAGGACAATTGCCTCGTTGAGATCCTCCATTGCTCCGAGCTGGTTGTACCTAATGAAGAGACGAACTGCGAGGTTGTTCAAAGAGCTTGACCGATCGGGGTGCCCCAGTGGGCGAAGTGCCAGTGCATCTCGGTCGAGGACAATGGCCTCATTGAGATCCTCCATTGCCCCGAGCTGGTTGTACCGAGTGCAGAGATGAACTGCAAGGTTGTTCAAAGACATTGACCGATCCGGATGCCCCGGTGGGCGAAGCGTCAGTGCGTCTCGGTTGAGGACAATAGCCTCATTGAGATCCTCCATTGCTCCGAGCTGCTTATACCGAGTGGAGAGACGAGCTGCGAGGTTGTTCAAAGACATTGAGCGAAGAGGGTGCCCTGGTGGGCGCAGCGCCAGTGCATCTCGGTCGAGGACGATGGCCTCGTTGAGATCCACCATTTCTCCGAGCTGGTCAAACCGAGTGGACAGATATATTGCGAGGTTGTTCAAAGAACTTGACCGAAGATGGTGCCCCGGTGGGCGAAGCGCCAGTGCGTCTTGGTCGAGGACAATGGCCTCGTTGAGATCCTCCATTTCCCCGAGCTGGTTGTACCGAGTGTAGAGATCAACTGCGAGATTGTTCAAAGACGTTGACCGCTCCGGGTGCGCCGGTGGGCGAAGCGCGAGTGCGTCTCGGTTGAGGACAATGGCCTCGTTGAGATCCTCCATTGCCCCGAGCTGGTTGTACCGAGTGCAGAGATCAACTGCGAGGTTGTTCAAGGAAGTTGACCGATCCGGGTACCCCGGTGGGCGAAGCGCCAGTGCTTCCCGGTCGAGGACAATGGCCTCCTCGAGGTCCATCATCGCCCCGAACTGGTCATAGCGATCACTGAGATGGTTTGAAAGCTGAGTAAAGGAGACAGATCGCTCGGGGTGGCCGGGTGGACAAAGTTCGAGCGCTTCGCGATCGAGGGCGATCGCCTCGTCGATGTAATTGGTCCCTCCTCCTTGTTCAAACTCGGCGACAAGGGATTCCTCCTCAGAAAGCAACTGTTCCACTGGTAGGCATATCATTTCACTGCTCTCCGCGCCGACAGAAAGAGACAAGCACCTTGCGAATCCATGTGGGCTGACCGGACTTGATTCGATGCGGTAGTTTGGGAAAACGCTGGGACATTGTGCGAGTGGGCCAGGACGAAAAAGGCAACGATACACAGGTTCTATTTGCCGCGATGGACTCTTTGTTGGGCAGAACATGAAATTCACCTGTCGAAAGGTCACCTGCACGGTACCCTCGCAAGGAAATACTCTTTCGCTCTGTTGAAAACCTTCCCGCCCTCTCTTCCTCCACAGCCGCCTCCGCTGGATCGTGGTAGAGGGCATTGGCGAGGTGATTCTAAACCACCGCCTCCGAGTAGCGGTCGTGGTCGTGGGGGAAGATCTGGTGATTTCGCACGGAGCGACCGTGATCTCGACCGCGCGCGGGAGCCCGAGAGGCGCGCTCCTTGAAGGGATTCGCCGCCACATCCGAGGAGTGGTCGAGGCGGGAGACGGTCAGCCTCGACGTATTCACTATCTCGAAGCCCACCGAGACGCACAGCTTGGCGGCATGATTGATATTTAAGAAATGTTATTTTCTTTGACTGTGGAGGAACATTGATTGGGGATGGTACTAGTACGCGTGCTTGGTCATGCGCAGCGCGGGATGATCGAACGTGGTTTGTTCAGGGATGCCCATTGCCGACATGATTCGAGCTGAGTGATATTCTCGTACAAGGTCCATTATGTACTGTCTTGTTCAGTCAGGAGTCGCATCTGCCACGACCCTCGAGGCTAGGGAGTGTTCACACAACCTCTTCCAATTCTCAACACCACTTGCATGGCATAATCTTAGAGGGGTGTAGTGTACAGGTTGGTGGTCTTAAGACGTCAGATGGGTCGATCTGTAACCACAGTCCCAAGAGTGCAAGTGGAAGCGGAACGTCGGGACGAAGAGATAATGACAAGTACTCGCGTAGGATATCGTGGGTAGCTTGACTCCCTTGACATAACATCAAAGGCTGACTGTGATGCGGACACCGCTAGACTTGAGATCATTCCAGACTCATTTGCACGTCGCTATGGGGTGTCGCGATACATTCTGTCTTGCCAAAGGGCAATCCCAGGCAACAAGCTGAAAACATGAAACAAAAAGTACATGGCATGTACACTGACATGTACTGGCAAGGCAAGTCGAAAGAAAAAGGAGAGAATCGAAGCGCTCAACATCGTTATCGGGTTCAAGACGCCAGCAAGACGGGCAAAACGGTAGGACGTAGTCGTGGCGCAATCAACACATCACCGCGTTTCCAAATCTGTCTCGGGATCCCCACCATGACCACGGGAATGTTTCAAACCGAGTCCAAAGAGGGTCATCCGTTTTTTGCGCGACGGACTTGGGACCATCGATAGGGGACGGAGAGGAACCTGAACGGGCGCGAGCTTCGGATCCAATGCAATGGCTTCCGCACGATCCATCGAGAGAAGTCCGACTTTGGCTGCGACACGCTGGGAAAAGGATTGCCGGGTCGGGGCCGGGGGTGGGATTGACGCTTGGGCTTCAGTTGGACCTTGATCTTGGAGCTGTGCTTCACCTAGCTCTTGATTGGGATGCATGGTGAAGGATGGCATCAAGATTATGAACGGCGTGGAAGAAGAGTCTGCAGGGCTACTCATTGGGATCTCCGGATGAGCAGTGTGCGAGGGATCTGTGAGAGGTTTCTCCTCGTCGAGCATCTGAAGATCGGATGAAGAGAGTAAGTTATCAAATACTAAGGAGCGTAGGACACACATCGGGTGACTCGCTCAGTGTTAGAGGAGTAGACTTGTGATTGTGGCCAAGGTTCAGCGTGAGGCGAGCGCCGTCTAGTAACGTAGCAACGATATGCTGCTATCACTGCAATCCAGTGCATGCAAACGAAAGGCGACGTACTCATAAACTGGGACACGCCGCGGTCGGGGGAGTCTGGAATGTCGTCTTCCGACTCACGCCTACGTGACATAACGATCCGGTAGAGGACGTATGAGAATGTATATGCAAGGCAGAGACCGAGGAAGATCAAGAGCGCCACGGGGATGAAGGGCTTGTGACTGGCATTCGCTGGTGCAGGGGTCGAGAGGACAGAAGACTGGACGGCCGGCGTGGGAACGACTAGGGTAGCTTGAGGCGCCATCGATGAGTTGGACGTCGAGTGCGAGAAAACGATAGAAAGCGAGAGAGACCGAGAGCGAGGTAGAAGGAAGCAACATACCAACCAAGTCTGAATTTAAGTAGGGAAGAAGTTGAGAGGCTGACTCACAGGTGGACAGTGGGCTAATTCGCTCGCGGCTGGCCAAGTGGACGACACCAAACCGCCAGCCGCACTCTGCCTACTGAGGATTGAACAGTTCCGAGTTCACAACTCAGAACCAAGGGAGCATCTTCCGGTCCATTGCATAACCGGGGCCGGCCAATCGACACGACAGCATCCAGGACAAAACAGGGTGCGAGTGACATGTGTTGCCATCTAGTCTCCCCGGGCTATAAGTAGGAAGACAGGCTTGAAATTCTACTTACGTTTTCGCTACGCCACCGTCAGCAGCGCAGCAGGAGCAGAGCATAGGTATCGATCGCTTGCGTTTAGCGCCCCCTGATTAAGATTTCCTCTCTTTTTTGCTAAGTACAAGCGACGCGTCCTGCAATCGCAGTCCTGGGTTTGCACGATCACGTTGGTCTGTCTTTGCCGATAGGTTAACGAGTCCTCTCTGGTGCCGTCCATGGGGAGGAGAGAATGCAGATCGTCGCCGTCGACTCGGCGACGAAACACTTGACTGACCCCACTCGATTACCGTAGCCTGGACATGATGCAAATTGCCAACCGCCATATTCGCACTGCCACTCGACTGTCTGAGGCGATGCGAAGATCCACAATGATGCACTGCTTTCTAATCGTCTAGTATAAAGTCCCAGCAACAGGGGTTGATGAACCACCACCATCGTCTTTAGTTTCTTGCCTGCTCACTTGCTCCATAATGTCCAAGCCGTTCAACAACTGGCCCAACGACGCTGGGGTGCGTTCTGTCCCTCCTGACATACGGCGTCACTGACCACATTATGCTGTAGTTTGACGTCGTTCACGAGGAGAGAGAGCCTGTCGAGCTCGAAGTCTCCGGGAGCATCCCACCCTATGTCTCAGGCACTCTGTACCGAACAGGTCCTGGAGGCTACCAAGTAAAGGTCGACAACGGCAAAACCTTCTCCGTCGACCACTGGTTCGACGGCTTCTCGCAGAGCCATCGTTTCCAGATTATCCAGTCTGACACCACACGTGTCATCTACAACTCTCGTCGAAGCGTCGACCCACTCATCGAGAACGTCCGCGAGACCGGCAAGTTGGCCGGTTTCACCTTTGCTCAGAAGCGTGATCCCTGTGTCAACTTCTTCAAGAAGGTCATGAGCATGTTCATTCCGGAACCGACGCCACCTCATGATCAATTCAATGTTGGTGTCACGCTCTCCGTGAATCCGCCTGGTCTGAAGGACGTTGATACGAGTGAGGGGAAGAAGAAAGGAGGTCATGCGTCCGGCATCCAGTCTCTCTGGGCCAAGACAGATACCGCTCAGTTACGCGAAATCGATCCTGAAACACTCGAGCCCATCGGTATTGCCACACAAACCGTTCTCCATCCCGAACTCACTGGCAACCTTTCTGCCGCTCACGCCAAGTCAGACCCGGTCACTGGAGACATATTCAACTACAACCTTGCTCTTGGCAGACACCAGACATACAAGATCTTCCGCGTGTCTGCTGCTACGGGAAAGACAGATATTCTTGCGACTATCAGAGATGCGCCCGGTGCTTACTTGCACTCCTCGCTCATCACGGAGAATTACTTCATCCTGTGTGTTTGGGGTGGACATTATTCGTGGGGAGGTGCAAAGATCTTATGGGAGATGAACATGGTTGACGCCATCGCTCCATTTGACCCATCGAAGAAAGCTTTGTGGTACGTCATCGACCGCAAACACGGTAAAGGTGTCGTCGCCAAATACGAATGCGACCCTTTCTTCTGTTTCCACACCATCAACGCCTGGGAGGAGCCTTCCCCCTCGGATCCCTCGCAGATCGACGTCATCGCCGACCTCTCGATCTACAAGAACCTCGACGTCATAAAACGCTTCTATTACAACGGCATCAAATCCACCTCTCCTGGTTCGCTCGGCTATGTAGGCGAGAAGCGCAGTGGGAGCTGTGACATGTTCTTGCGACGTTGGCGGTTACCCGGCGTCAACACCACTATCAATGCTCCGTCAGAGGCTCGCGAAGCTGTGACCGTGCACACCGCCGAGCATGACCACTCGTGCGACCTTCCCGTCATCAATCCCCGCTTCCTCACCAAGCCCTCGCGGTACATCTACGGTGTCTGCGACCGTGGCTTGAGCACCTTCTTTGATGGTATCGTCAAGTACGACACGGAGACGCACACACCGACGTACTGGTCCGTGCAGGGACACAACCCCGGCGAGCCGATATTCGTTCCCAACCCTAAGGGTACTGCAGAGGACGACGGCGTACTTCTGAGCGTCGTGCTCGATGGCTTCATGGAAAAGAGCTATTTATTAGTTTTGGATGCAAAGAGCATGAAGGAGGTAGGCAGAGCGAGTATGGGGTGTGTCGTCGGTTTTGGTTTCCATGGTATTTATCACCCACAGGCTTTGGCGGGTCCTGGTACGGATATCTAAGCAGGACTAGTGACAGATTCGGGAGAACAATGTGTGGAATGCACGATATTGATTCAGTATTTTGTTGTATATTAGCGTTTCTTAATGCTAAGCAACAGCCAGAGTCCCTGCTCACAGCGTGGTGGAGACCTTTTGCACCTCACGGAGGGGTCTTCTCGATTGCCCACCCTTACCATTCTGGATGTGTTCGGCGTTGTCGATGCTGGTCCAGATGACCAGCTTGGTATGAATGATGATCGGCGGCTGTTGGACGGGACGGTGAATTGGTAGACTGAGGGACCTCGAGCAAATCAAGGAGTGTGATCGCAGCTGCTGTTATCGTCGACATGTTTCTGGACAGGCGCAGAGTCTGCGAAGAACAAAATATCAGACTCACTTCAGCAGCTAAAGCTGTTGGCCCAGAAGAGGCTAGATCCTCGTAGCTGGAGCACCAAAGTACCATGCTCCGCATCAGACAGGGAACCATGGTGCGCCAAGGATGAGGATGGTTTTGTCTTCGAGAGGAATACTAAAGTGCATTATCACAGTGGGAGGGGAAAACAAATGGCAGGGTCAGTAGCACGCTCGTTGCGTGTAGTGCATCCACTGCGATTGGGTTATTCCTGCTGGCTGTAGTCAGCCTGGGCTTGAAACGGGAGAACCACGACCAGCTGGCGCGAGCGGAACGTTGCTTCTCTTGAGAGATTTTCCCTTATATTTCAAAGCTTCCATTTCCCTGCGCTGGCGGAGGATGACACCGATGGCTAGAGCAGCCACCATGGATAGGAAGAGCACAAACACGACGATGGTGGGAATGGAAGCTTAATGGGTGTGGCTTGGCCAGTGATATAGAGGTTGGTGCTGCGACGACTATGCTCTGCGTTGGTGGAATAGCTGGAAATCAAGGCGATGAATGGGATTTACTATTCACAGGGTGCGGACCGCGAGATGGTGCTGTGCGGGGAGGCTGACAGTAATGAATGGGTGGTGTTCGCGCGGGCGACCCGTTGTCTCGCATGTATAATCGTAAAATGACAGACCCGACATCGTGTTCGAACGGCTTTGGGTGACTTTGAGTCAAGAAATATGAAGAGGGCAATAATGAACATCAAGTTATAATAGCGATCTACCCAATTATGGCAGGTGTAGTAAAACGTTGCAGGCTGTGCTCGTCTTCGCTGTGCCACGGCCAACGCCGAGGTATTGGGTTTAAAGTTTTATTTATACTATGCTAACTACTAATTGGTTACGGCGCTATGTTTTTCCTCTGTCATAGACCTATTCTCGAGTCGTCGACCGATTGAAGCGCACGGGTCAAGGTCCTGCGGCTCCACCTTGCGTCAGCTGGTTTAAGTGAGACGGCAGAATCAGGGGTAGGCTGTAGCCTCGCGGCCCTCGCCCCTCACGACCGGGTCCCGCCATCTCACTGGCGCGTAGTCTTTTTGCTTACCCCTTTCCCTTTCTTTTGGTACCGGTCGCTTCGTTCCGGTATCGTTTTTGTACCCTGTTACCTGTACGCGTTTTTTGCCTCGCGATATGGATTTATTTATGAACGTGGCACAGCCACAGCGACGAGTGCCACAGCCAAGGAAGCCTCTTCGACAACGTGAAGAGGCCAGACTCCGTGCATGGTGCACAGTGACATTTCGCATCTTAAAACAGGTTGCTGTAACTCTATTGGCTAGCCCTTGGCGACCACCTTCCGCACACGACATTTTCGGTGATCAGGCTCTGCGGGTCCAGCAAAGTGTTACTGAACCACGGACCGAACACGTATACTTGGTCCGATCTCTGCTTCAAGACAGGTCGCGAAATAAAGGGCATATGTGGTACAATGTTATACCAACCGCTGCCGTTGATGCCTTTCCGCAAGGATCTTAGAGACGTTTATTATTTGTAAATCCGTCTGTACAACTTGAAAGTGACAGATGCCAACGGGTGAACTAGGTAGCCAAGACCACCGCACGCCAAAATTGAACCTCTGACCCGACCTGTGATCTCCAAGTCTGCAAAGGGCTGTGCAGAATTCAATGGATGCCTTCCCGCGAGCATTTTGGAGACGCTTGTCTGCCCAGACTGCCCTGCTTGACGAACTAGGTAGCTAATACCACCGCACGTCCGAAAACAACACCCCTGCAGGCTCTTTGCGTCTGTGGATCATGCCAACTGCGACCATCCGCTACTCGCCATGTTATGTACGATCCAGGTCACAACCTCTCTTGGTTTGGGTGGCGGTATGTTCGCGCACTTCCTACCATAGGCTCTAACTGATAGCTTGGTGTTCAGTGGTACATAAATATGCAGACGGTCGAGGTGGATACAGTGTTAGTCATCCAAAATCTGACAGGCTATCTGACACTCTAAATTTCTCCAAAGCCCCCACGGAAAGACATCCGCTACAACAGTTCGTGTCTGTAAACCATGTCGTCAAATGCGCTCGCCACGCTACTCGCCAATTATTCAATGTTTTGCCGACGGTTTTAGTGTTTTAGACAGGATCTGCTCTCGATTTTTTGCTCGTATCATAGTGGCGTCATACGCCAGTCACCGATTCAAATGACGCCCCTTTCTAAAACTGCCGGTCTCCCCCACTACCGACGTGGCAGGCGGGGATGGTGACCTCGTGACTATTTTTTCTCATAGCTTTTTCCGACATGTCGGCGAGTTATTCTCAAGACGGGTAAGCCACGACCGAGATCCATCAGTATAAAACAAAATGCAAGGTACTATGCAAGTAAGTACAGACCATAAATCTGGTTTTTCGTCGACGACATGGTCTTGCTTAACGTCGGCTTAGTAGCTGTCTTTCAGTTATCTCTGTGCCTCCAGGCGCTCGCCGCGGCTTCCATCGTGGACCTTGATTATGCACAATACCAAGCAACCGTAGACACTGGACTTGGCATTACGAACTTCCTTGGTATTCGTTATGCTGCTGCTCCAGTTGGTGCGTCCAGCAGAGTGAAAGATTTCACCTTGAATTGACTCTTTTCAGGGGATTTGCGATGGGCCGCACCTCAACCCCCGCCGACGGTGACTGGCCTGCAACAAGCTATTTCGGAGCCTCAGGAGTGCTACCAGGCGGGGCTAGGAAGCTCATCAACGAACCCGCTCAGCGCCGCGAAGACCAAGCGTGGTGTAACCCAGTCTGAGGACTGTTTATTTCTCAAGTATGCATGCTGTTCCTCGGCCTGATGTTGTTGTCGTAACGGTTGTCATAGTGTGCACGTTCCCGGTACTATTGTCAACCCCGTCACATCGGGAGGACTTCCTGTCGTTGTTTGGATCCACGGTGGAGGGTAAGATATTCGGTACTTGATTATCTACGCGGAGGCAGCTGACTGAGCATTTGAAGATACGTCGGCCTTTCTGGCAGCGCGTACGATGGCTCAAACCTCGTCTTTCAGTCGCAGAAGAGTGTCATAGCGGTGGTTATTCAATATCGCCTTGGTCTGTTTGGCTTCTTGCCTGGTGCAGAGGTTAAATCAGGAGGTGTGCTCAACGCAGGTCTACGTGAGTTGCTGAGTTGGGCAGAGGTTGATAGGCTAAGCTGGTGCCACAGTCGATCAGACCCTTGCCCTGGAGTGGGTGCAAACGCACGTCAGTATCGGTCCAGTGATGCCTTGATCGACTGGCTAACTTGTCGAGGCAGATTTCGAAATTTGGTGGTGACCCGACGAGAGTCACGATTTGGGGCCAATCTGCAGGTTGGTCGTTCCTTGTCTTGTTCGGGGATAACAACTGACCGACGTTGTTGCATAGGTGCTGGATCGGTGCTACAGCACATCGTCGCCAACGGTGGTAACACGCAACCACCGCTGTTCAGAGCTGCCATGACAAGTTCGACCTACCTACCCCCACAATATAACTACAACGATCCTATACCTGAAGTGAGCTCGCACATTCTCTTGACGCCACTGGCTAAACTCCGCGGTACAGTTGCTCTATAGTAAAGTAGTCTCTGGAGCGGGGTGAGCGTGCTTTCTGTTTGATAGGACGCTGAGATTAATGTCGGGACATTGCAGCTGTTCATCGAGCTCGAACTCCCTGTCTTGCCTTCGTAGTACAAGCGTCTCCACGCTGTCAAACTTGAACAACGAAATCGAAGGAAGTGGATTCTATGGCACCGCCAGCTTTGTTCCCGTCGTCGATGGAACACTCATCATCGAGCGCCCCACCGTCACACTCGGGAAAGGACAGCATAACGGAGTAAGTCATCCCAATGACAACGTTTAGTCCGCAACTGAGACTCTCCCTTGGTGTGTAGAAGGCACTCTATTCTATCACGAACGTCAATGAGGGTATTCAATTCGTGCAACAATCACTTACTACGAGCGCGTCGCAATATATAAGGGGGTTGTTCCCGAAAATTCAGGCATCGCAGGCCAACTCGTTAGCTGCTCTATATGCAGGCCTCGGCACCAACGTTGAGCAGGCAGACCGCGTGATGGGCGAAGGTGAGAGCGTCCCGGTGGTTGTGTTCGTCATTGTTTGTCGGACTGATCTGTCTTTTGTTCGTAGCGATCTTCATCTGCCCTACCTACTACCTCATGAAAGCATTCGGAAACAATGTTTGGAAGGTAAGTGGATCTGGCTGTGTAACTTCTGAACATTTATACACGAGTGATGTTCAGGGAGAATTCACTGTTCCACCATCAAATCACGGTTCAGATATTGGGTACTACTTTACAACGTGAGTCGTCGTCATCGAGTGTTGACAACAGGGAATAAAAACCTCATTCCTACGACAGTTCGACTTCCGAGTTCGTTACCGCGTTCTCGAACAGCTTTTTGGCGATGGTGGTATCGGAGAACCCTGACAACAAGTACAACTCGGCAGACATATTGCCCTCACCGTGGAGCAGCTGGGCAAGTGGCGACACAGAGATGATCTTCAACGTGACATCGTCTGGCTCTCCGGACGTGTACATATCGACAACAAACAGTGCGCTGTTGAATCGCTGCGCGTGAGTGGCGGGTTTTCTTTTCATGTACAGGCTCTCTGATCGAGATACCGCAGGGCTTGGTTGAATGTTGCTGCTTACACGTCCCAGTGATTGGGATAACCCATTTGAGGGTTTTGGTATCTGATTACACTCGACTTCCTCCTAACCTATACCCTGGATAACCCATGCACCACGGGCATACTTGCGAAATGACTTGTCCCGTACTATATCCCTTAGTTCACTTAAATTACAATCTTGATGTAAACTTTATCTACTGAAGTTCTGGAATCGCAAGGTTTCTATTAGGCTGTGATGGATGTGAAGCACGAGAAGAGGGTAGTAGCAATCGCAATAGAATCTATGAAAATGTTGGTGGTCATTTTTATTGGACCTCCCGAAGATCCCGTATTCATAATGCATACCCCACGGTCTAGTTTGAGGGGTATGCGTTATGAGGGGGTCGACTGTAGTACTTCTGGTGAGAATTGCAGAAGAGTTGATGAACATGATGCGAATGTCTTCCATAACTCAGTGTCAGGGGTAAGCTCGGGCAAAGTCATGGGGTCCTTAATCAAAACAAAGCCCAGCTGGTAGAAACTTGTTTCTACTTACTAGTAACTCAGAATGGTAGTACAGTGAGAGTCCTTGCGCTGCGCGACCGAGATGGTTGTAGCTTCGCGGGGATTTGGCCCGTTTACGCGGTCGTGTGGACGCTACCTTGTTTCAGGAACCGAGGTCGTTGGTCGATGTCCTCAATTGGGCCCTGGGCACCCTTGTAACTCTCAGCGCTGCCTCGTCTCATGACTTTACACCCACCTCCCTACAGCGTCGAGTCTCCTTTCAATGAAGACTACCATCAGATGACCTCGACTACCTCGGCAGCAAAACTGCAACATCTACGTACCAACTTCACGCTGACGGAGAAAGCGTTGACAGATGCTTCAGTTATAGGCTACTTCATGCTAGTCACGGTTTTTCTCAAGCTTAGAGGGTACCCACAGCCGTCGTAGTGGATGATGCATATAGCGCCATACAGCTGACCATTCGAGGTCAGTCGTGCTTCATAAAGCAGGTTAGAGCCTTACTCTTGTTCGACATCTCGCCAGGAAGCTCATCTTGCTGTGACGAACAAAAACGAAGGGCCCAATTTCGTCGACCACTCACTCACCATGATTATCTTGGACTACGTCAGCAGGGTGTTCCCCAGCT
>JBBPQU010000344.1:0-23870 GCA_038092655.1 Boletus sensibilis | reverse complement strand
TCACCAACCCCGTTCAATCCAGCACGTGCACGGGTGGTCAATCCTGCCTGGTGCAATTTGTCGATAACGGTGAATCGCCTCTCCTGAGCGCCATCGGTGAATGTGAAGTCGGCCTTTACACGGGTGAACTCGTACGTACCTGGCCAGCGTGTTGCCACTCTGCGTTGTTTTACCTTTGCCTCGTTTTAGACACTAGCTCAGTCGCTGCCGTCGGTTGACGTCTCCACCACCACGTCCTTTTCCTTCACGGTACGCCCTTTGTTCTATATTCGGCTCATAGACATGGACTTGATTCACCCACGTTGTAGCCCGACCCTGCTGCTGGTCCCAATGGACAATAGTGAGTGAAATTTTCGACGTTGACGACAGGACCCGATCTAACCCCTACCCAAGCTACCTCGTGTTTACCGCTAGCAGCATGAGTTACCAAGGCTTCTCGGGTTCTTTCACGTCAGTCCATTCTTGTCACATGACCAAGAACTTTAATTGACGCCGTTACGTTACAGCCTCACTGGCATGAGCGGAACTGGTGGTGGTTCGTCTGCCCCAGTCTCTACCCCCGCCACCACCTCAGCTGGCTCATCTACCTCCGCAGGCTCAAGCACCCCCGGAACATCTCCCACTGGCACAACCACGGGATCTAGTGTCTCGGCTCCATCAGGTACTTCCAGCCCTGTCACTGGTACCACCACACCGACCGGTTCGACCTCTGCTGTAGATACTACCGCCACCGCTGTTACCACCCCAAGCCCAAGCCCAAGTGCAGTCACCGTAGCCAGCGCTACACCTACCTCCCCAACCACGACCACCACTTCCAAGACGTCGACGTCTGCCTCTGCCTCCGCCTCTGCTAGCGCTACCAACGCTGCTGGTCGTGTTGGATCTTCCACGTCTCTCGGTGGGGTTGCCGCCCTGCTCGTCCTTTCTGGCGCTCTTGCTTTCTAAAGAGTTTTCCTACGATACCATCCCCTCGACAATTAGAGGTGTTGAACGATTGTGATGTTTTTTTTTCTTCTGATTTCTTTTGATACCTTGTAGAAAAAAAGTAGCTTGATGCCTCTAAGTTTTTGTTGTATTATTTTTTTTGCCGGTTCACGAACTTGGTTTTCTTATACGACTACCTACGTCTTATAAGCATTGTCTTCACAACTTGCACGGATGACTTTTGTTGATCATGTGCCGTGCGTGGGAGTGACATGCTTCTCTGCAAACAAGTGTGCGGGATCCCAAGTGACGTTTCGATACGACCGATAACGCTGTGCCATGTCTACGAACGATACCAGACCACCTCGCAAGCAGAAACTAAGAGAGTCCAAATCACACCCGACTCCGAACGGTGCAGAACGTCTCAAGACCGTCGTCCGTCGTCTCCCGCCCAACCTGCCCGAAGAGATCTTTTGGCAGAGCGTCCAAGCCTGGGTCACCGATGACACGATCACTTGCAAGTCGTACTGTCCTGGAAAGTTGCGTACGAAGCGGTGCGTCCCTGTCGTCAGCGAGAGAGAGGGAAGATCGCACTCAAACTTGGGGCTTGGAATGAATTAGGGTGAACAAGGAAGGCATACCCTCGCGCGCGTACATCGCGTTCAAGAACGAGGAACAGGTGGCGACGTTTAGTCGCGAGTATGACGGCCATTTGTTCAGGGACAAGGCAGGTGGGTTTGTCGTTTCTTTCTTTCTTTCTTTTTGCCCATACCATACTGCATTCCTTGTACTAAACACTGACGGATCGCCGACGTTACTCTTTTATTCAGGAAACGAGTCACACGCCCTCGTGGAATTCGCACCGTTTCAAAAAGTGCCTACTGAGAAGAAAAAGGTGGACGCGCGAAACAATACGATCGGTAAAGGTGAGAGAGAGAGGGTGGACGCTTTTCATCTCGCGGAATCTGATCTCGCTCGTTTAATAGACGAAGATTACTTGTCGTTCCTTGAGACGCTCAAGAACACGGCAAAGACCGAGTCTGTCTCGCTCGAGGCGTTGAGTGAGTGTGTGGACGATCCTCGTGCACTGAATTTGGTCTGATGAGTGGCGTTTTTTTTTCTCTTCTTGTTGCGGTGATAGTCGCCGCCTCTCAGCCACCCCCTCCGCCGACGACAACGCCGCTTCTCGAAGCTCTCAAAGCGGAAAAATCTGCTCAGAAAGACAAGGAGGCGATTCTTCGTAATCATGCGCATTACAAGGACGCCGCAGCGAGTGGCGCACCGTCGAAAAAGGAAGAAGCCAAGAAGAAGGTTGCTGCTGCTGCTGTGCAAGCTGCGAAGCAGCCAGAATCCCCTGCGCCGTTGAGCAAGAAGGCTAAAAAGGCGGCTGCTCTTTCTGCTGTGCAGAAAACGTCCTCGACACAGGCACAGGAGGGTCCTCTGGGAAAGAGTCAGCCTGCAGGTGCTACTGCTGCGCCGTCGAGTGCGAAACCAGCTACGCCGGCATCGATCGCTGGACATGCACCTCGACACAGGCCTCCCAAGGAACCTCATAGCCGTCCACACCCAGGCAGGGGCGATACCTCCGCGCCTGTGCCCATGTCTTCTGCTGTGTCTGGCTCTGCACCAACCAAGCCTGGCCCAACGCCACCCGCGCCTGTGACCACGGAAAATGCACCCACGGGCTCTCCTGCACCCGTTCATGCACAAGGTCAAGGCCAGCGCAAAAACCGTCCCGTGATCGGGCTCGGTCGTCAATTCGAAGCGGCCCTGAATGGTACCGGTGTGGCGGTCGGCCCAAGTTCAGGTGGCGATCGCAAGAAACGCGACAAGGGCGGCGAGTCTAGGTCTGGCTCTGGTGTCACTGTGACCGAGGCCACCGCTGGCAAGGGGGGTAAACACCGGAGGGAACACGTCCCTGTGGCGGTGGTCCCGAGTATTTTGCAGCGTCCGGACGTGGGAGGGAGTAGTGCTGCGTCGGACGTGATGATCATGCAACGGCCGCAGTCGCCACGGGGGACGGAGGGTTCGGGAGGACACGGAGAGGGTGGTGCTGGTGGTCCGAGAGGAGGCGCGAGGAGGGGAAGGGGGAGGGGAAGGGGTGGGCATCGTGGCGGGTAGAGATCGTCGTGCGTGTGTTTCCGGTTGTGACGCTCTGGACTGGGGAGCTGATTCGATTGGGTGTTTCAATTTTCTTAGAGTTTCTCCGCGTTGTGAAACGCGTCAATCAAGGCCCAAGGGGCGACTGGTCGGGATGCCAACCTCCTCGGCAGACATGTGGGGTCTGCCTCACTACTGTACTGCCTTGGTGCTCTGGTCCTGGTATCCTTGATCGGGCCCCTCTATGTACTCGCTGTGATGCGCGGTCGTTGGAGGACTTTCAAGTGGTGTTTTTTTCTCGCAAGGCTATCAAACAAGACAGTCGATGCTGCTTGTCAACAGAATACATTGGGCATAAGCCTTTTCTTGTCATTGTCTCTTGCCTCGTTCCACGTGTTGCCATCGCACGATCAGAGTCAGAACTCCTCAATAGCAAAAGTATGATTTGTACATGACATCGGGGTATCCTTTGTTGGGTTATGGTAGAATCTATCAATCGACACGCCAGTATTTCACCGACCTCATCTAGGGAGGGTGGAGAAAATCTAGAGAGAGCACCCAGAACGACCCGTCAATTACTTCTTCACCAAACCAATCAAACCGAAAGCAGAGATTACTTTGTACACCAACCAGAAAGAAAGAAGAAAGCAAAACACGATGGGAACGAAGCATTTCGGGAGCGAAATAACAAGGGACGATTAGAGGAGAGAAGCGCCGATGAGCGCGGCGACGAAAGCAACGAAGCCGGTGGCGATGACAGGTTTGCCAGCACCATTTGTCGACGCGGACGTGGCGGAGGTCGTCGCGGAAGAGGACGACTTGGACACGGGTGCTATCGTGGACACCGAGGTTCCAGTTGCGGGTGCTGCCGAGGCAGCACCGCTCGCAGCGGTCGGTACACCGATGGGTGCCGTAGATTGACCGTTGATCTCAGCCTGGACGGAAGAGTTGAACGTCCCAGACATACCGGCCAAACTGTTTCGACAAGACGGGACGACGTCAGCAAAGGATCAACAGAGAACTCGGGGATTATTACGCACGTGAACTTTGCAGAGAACGCTTCTTCGAAATATTGAGGTGACGAAGGGTTCTTGAACGACTGAGAGGTGACGCGGATGAAGCTAAGGAACGTTGGGCTTAGAATCACGGCGAGGATTTAAAAAAAATGGATGCCTCACTATTCGCCGCTGTTCGGTCCGATGGTAGCATCTGGCGTGAACACGAGAGACGACAACGACGATACGTTGACGGAAGTCGCAATAGTCTGGAGGGGTGTCTGGAGACGACGTGAGACGTGAGATGGAATGTCACGTCGTGGTTCGTACCTGTTGGATCGCGTTCCCGACGTAGATGGCAAAGGTCGCACTGCCGAATTGTCCGAGGGATGGACTGTTTCCGTCGTCTTGCCAGGAAACGGTTGCTTGCTGGCCCGCAGTGAAAACGGAAGAAGCGACTGGAGAGGTGAGCTATTTCACAAGGTCAATGTCACTCCCGACATCGAATGGTTTTGGACAACATACGAAAACGTTTGCCAGTGCCGAGGAAGCAAGAGCGAAGGAAACGATGACAGAGGTGAACATTTTTAGGGGGCTGAACGAGGGTGATGGAGAAAGAATGTGGGGGTGTAGTTGCAAAAGCTACTGCACGAATGGACAAGTAGTTAAGAGTGATGATGAGAGGAAGGAAAGAGCGCGGGGCAACGATGGGACATGGTGGTCGACGGAGTTCCAACTGAATCTTTGCCGAACACTATTCATCATTACGTCGTGCAATTCAAATGGTCTATTGAGACAGTAGAAGTAGTTTCACAGTTCAAACTCGCAACAGCAGACGAGTTACAGTAGATGCTGTGTAAGGACAAGTCAAGATCCATTACAATCGATGGCTACTCGTGCGTACTCAACCCGGAACGTCAAACACGGTGCGCATGACATGATCAGCTTTACGACCAGTATGCTTGATGAGCCCGATGTAATCGAGTTCATGCAGCGAACGAATAAAGCGCGCCTGAACCTCCAACCTCCATTTTTCGAGCTGTTCCTCGCTCTCCTCACGGGTGCTCTCATCCTCTTCTGCATGCCGTTGTTTCCCTTTTCGTCGGGTGGGAGTCCGTGGCAGCGCCTCGCGGGCCAATTCATTTCTCCTCACGTGTCGCTTTTGCGTTTCCAGGACGACCGTGAACGACTCAAACCAATCGAACATATTGATCATCTTCCCACTCTCCAGGTAGCGCTGGAATAGAATGCTTGTATCGGGCATATCCCAAATGGTCTCTTCGTCATCAACATTGTCATCATGATTCGTCATGGTATTCGCGCCGTAGTCTTGCGGATGCAACAAACCAGAGAATATCGAAGCACGTAGGGAAGGGTTGAACAACTGTCAAGATTTAAGCGGATCAGGTAAGACGGAGAAGCGGCCTTGTCGACCATACCTCGGAGGGAAAGGGGGTAGAACCGGTATACCATACATCCCACAGGGGTAGCTCTTCGAGGGAGATACAACGATGTCTGAGACAGGCACCGGATCAATTTCGATTGCGAGGTGAGATGAGACTACGCACTGGAAATATTCGAGTAACCAATCCCCAACTGTTTCGGCCACGTCTCTGACTTCGCGTGGTTCATTGTTGTGCCTACTATGAACCGAGCGGGCCGTATCGATCCGCGATATAATTTCCCTTTCCACGTCTCGTATCTGAGCTGGAACACCAGCAAAGAAGTCATATAGATCCGACAAGAGCGCATCCAATTGAGTTGCTTGTAATTTTCTGGAAAAGAACATGCCATCAGCTTGAGTGAAACATGATGTCGGTCACTTACTTGACTAGGGTACACAGATATCTATAAGACGTCCCAAGTCGACCTCTCAAAGCTATACACATTAGCTCAGGAAGGGTTTTTTCGCTCTTGTGACCAAGTGAAACCATAAATTGATGTACAACGAGGAGAAGTCGAAAGGACACGCGTAGCAATTTCGATTTTTTCTGAAAGGCTAGCCGGGCAGTTCGGACGAGCACGAGCAGCTCATCTACACCCCCAGCCAGCCAACCAGTAGAGTGATCTGGAACCAGGGATGAACTCTGAACTCGAGCAAGAATGCAGTCGAGAAAGGAGGTTGAGTCGGAATCAGCCAAATTTTTAGACGCGAGGATTTCCTCGGATAGGAAAACGGTGAGGGGTTCTTCAAAATGTTTCATATGGGTTAGCTGGGATCATGATTGAGAAAGAAAGCTACAGGCGGTCAACTAGAATTGTCACCTGCAGTATGGATACCAGGCCATCAAGAGACAGTGAATGTCTCCCAAAAAACTCGACGAGAAATTCGATCGCTGCTGGTCCGAGGACGAGATCGGGATCGAACTCGACGTCAAAAAACGTCTGACTGAAAGCTCAAACGGGATGCTGAAGCGAATGTAGGGTAATTTACCTTCAACAGAATATCATGCAGGACATCCTGACTTGCTGAGAACGAGCAACTCCGAACTTGCAAGCGAGACAAGGTCGACCGAGGATAGGTAGCATGGATATATGATGGTATTGGGGGAGATGTAATTGAGAGAATGAAGACGAGAGGGAGTCGAGGAATTGCGAGGCTGTAACATAATGTCAGGGGGATTGTTGACGGAGTCAAAGCAGGCGTCGGGTACCTGGAAATTTCAAAGAGGTCCTGTACGACGAGGGGGTCGAATTGTTCGAAATCGTGCAAAATGACAACCAGACGGGTCGTGTTACTATCTGACCCTGATGATGCTTGATTAGTGCTGACATTGCCAAATTTTCATTGGGTTATTACCTCTCGATCCACAGAGCGCGTCGAACCATGGCTGAAGCAGGCTGATGTCGGCTGTGGACAAGGAGCTTGCAGGCTTCCGCTTGACGGAGTCTAGGAAGGTGTGAGACGGGCATATAGCTCAGAAAAGCCACGCGCACATGCCTAGCTCCTCCTCAGTTTTATTGATGAAGCCGGTGATGAGTGTTTTTATTGCAGACGTGAGGCTCGTGCAATCTTGCGGGAAGAGGTGGGTGACGATATGAGTACCGATGTTGTCATCAAAGAGGCCATCCTGCCCCTCTGTTTCGAGACGGGCTGAGATTTCGTCAAAGATCGACGAAGAAGTCCCAAAGACTAGTACCCTGTTTAAACGCGATATTCATGTTTTCCTGGCATGCTTACCTGTCACTGATATGACTGGCAATTCTGCGTAGGGCAGACCTGGCAGTGTGTCGGTGTAGGCCTTGTTGACCAACTCTGCCACTCTGTTTACGATCGGTGCATGCAGAGCGTGGATCAATTCCTGTCCCGGCTCAGTATATGTCATATATGCTGCTCGAGACGTACCTGGACCCGTTGTAGGCACTTGGACCATGCCATTTTGTATGCAGCAAGGCGCAGTTCGTAGCCATTTGGAAGATCTCTGTCTGGGAACAACGTATAGGACTCGACATCGTCCGTGTCTGATGTCACTAGGAGTGGGTGAAACGCTGCAGCTGAGGTGGCATGACCTTACCTGGCTCCTGATGTGGAATGTAAACACTCGTCTGTCCGGTCTCGTTAGATGCTGGCTACCATCATGCACCGGAACGAACCTGATGAGCGTCGTCCAAGCCAGTTTCGGGCATGTTAGAATGGTTGTTGACGACAAGGACGCGGGCCCGGCGACCGTGTGTAATGGGGCTCTTGCATGGGCCTACCCTAAATGTCCAATCGAACGCGTCGCGACGCGTGCACGTCTTTCTCACCACCGTCCACAATGTCCTCCCCGCCCAGAGTCGATTTCCCGACGTCCGACATCGACGATGTCGACATGGGCGTGCCTCCACAGGCCAGCCCGCAGCGGCTCTTCTTCCCAGGCAGCGACCCTGCCACCCCGCTGGCCAAGCGCGTCGCCAGTTTCACCCCGCTCGCGACGCCCAGAAACCGCAGAGGGGATATACACTCCTCCTTCACATCCACCACACCCCGCCGCGTCGCGCGAAGAGCGTACCACGACGACTTGCTGAGCGACAACCTCAATTCGGACGGAACACATCTATCCATCCCACCCTCATCTGTGCCTCACCTCTCCGCGCCTGCAGCCCCGACAGATGAACCTGACGAGATCCGTGCGATATGGGGCACCACCGTGAACCTCGCAGAGACGATGAAGCTCTTCCGCGAATTCCTTCGTGGGTTCAAACCAAAGTACCGTGCACTCTATGATCGAGAACAAAACCTACGCACCATTGCATTTGATTCCCCAGAGGATGCCGAGGTCGTTCTGTACGAGACCCAGCTACGGACCATGCGTCAAACGGGACAGAACAACTTGAATTTGGACATGGTCAACTTACTCGCTTACCCTCCTTGCAAAAAGCTGTTTGGACAGCTCCAAAAGTACCCTCAGGAAGTGATACCCGCGATGGACCAAATACTCAAGGATCTCATGTTGGAAGTTGCCGACGAAGACCAGCAGGCTGGCGCGGAAGGCATGGAGGGAGAGCAAGGTGACGAAGAAATCGCCGATATCATGGGCAAAGTATACAAAGTGCGACCCTTTGGACTCAAGTCTGTCAACATGCGCGAACTCAATCCAAGTGGTAAATCGGTCTCTTGGTTCTGTTTGAGTAGTGATCCTGAAACAGCTTTGCAGATACCGACAAGCTTATCTGCATCAAGGGTCTCGTCATCCGTGCCACACCCGTCATCCCAGACATGAAAGTGGCATTTTTCCGGTGCCTTACCTGCTCCCATACCGTCCAAGTCGAAATTGACCGTGGCAAGATCGAAGAACCTGGTCGTTGTCCTCGCGACGTCTGTGCATCCGTTGGCACAATGTCACTTATACATAACCGTTGTGAATTTGCGGACAGACAAGTCATTAGGCTACAAGAGACTCCAGATGCAGTGCCCGATGGTCAGACACCCCACACTGTTTCATTGAGCGTTTACGATGAGCTGGTCGATCTGGCAAAACCTGGTGACCGCCTTTCTGTTACTGGAATCTTCAGGAGCATACCAGTTAGGGTGAACCCCCGCCAGCGAATAATGAAAAGTCTCTTCAAGACGTACCTCGATGTCGTGCACATTCAGGTTGAAGACGCCATCGGAGGCGCGCAGACACGAAAAATACGCAAGGCCGAACTCGAGGCGAAACTCATCGAACTTAGCAGAAGACATGATTTGTATGAACTTCTGGCAAGATCACTTGCTCCGTCTATCTGGGAGATGGAAGACGTCAAAAAGGGGATACTGCTTCAGCTGTTTGGTGGAACGAACAAGAACATTGCGAGAGGTGGCGGGGGTGGAGGGCCAAGATATCGTGGAGACATCAACGTCTTACTCGTTGGTGACCCCGGTACCAGTAAATCTCAGATCCTGCAGGTAATTTTCCGTCCCTCGTGCTTTCCGTCCAGCGAGCTGAAATTTCTCCTAGTACGTGCACAAAATTGCTCCTCGAGGAGTGTATGCGTCCGGCAAAGGTTCATCAGCCGTTGGTCTCACTGCGTATGTTACTCGAGATCCGGATTCGAAACAACTTGTTTTAGAAAGGCAAGTTCGCGCCAATGTGTCCCCTTTCTTCGTGGCTAATGATATGCTCAGTGGTGCCCTTGTTTTGAGTGATGGAGGTGTTTGCTGCATTGATGAATTCGATAAAATGTCGGACGCGACTCGTAGTGTCCTTCATGAAGTTATGGTCAGTCCGCGAATCTGAGCTCGGTGACCTCGACTCATGGCATAACCAGGAGCAACAAACTGTTTCGATAGCAAAGGCCGGCATCATCACCACCTTGAATGCTCGAACTTCCATTCTCGCTGCAGCCAATCCAGTCGAGTCGAAATACAATGTCAACTTGCCCATCACCCGAAACATCGACCTTCCTCCAACTCTCATATCACGATTTGACCTCCTCTACCTGGTCCTGGATCGCGTTGACGAGACACTGGACCGGAAGCTGGCCCAACATCTCGTCGGGCTATACCTTGAAGATGCTCCGGACACTGGAGGACACGATATCTTGGTTGGTTCCATCTCAAACTTTTAGTGTAACCATGAATTTACAGTGTGACATAGCCTCTGGAAGAACTCTCGGCGTACATCGAGTACGCTCGAACGCATATCCAACCCGTTCTCAGCTCCGAAGCCAGCGACGAACTCGTCGCGTCATATGTGTCCCTTCGCGCCATTGGAGCCAATGAGCCTCGTGCAGCTGAGAAACGCATCACTGCAACCACGCGTCAGCTGGAAAGCATGATCCGCCTCTCTGAAGCCCACGCCCGCATGCGTTTCGCTGCGCACGTTGAGCTCCAAGACGTCCAAGAAGCCTGTCGGCTTATGCGCGAGGCGATTCGGACGAGTGCGATGGACCCACGGACGGGCAAGATTGATATGGGCCTGCTCAACACGGGAACTGGGGTTGGACAGAGAAGGCTGCGGGACGATATGCGGAGGGAGCTCTTGGCTATGTTAGACGGTGCTGGCGGGGCAAAGAGTCGGGGTGTTCGGTGGGGAGACGCGATCAGGCGGTTGGGCGAGCAGAGTAGTATTCGCGTGGACGCGGTCGAGTTTGGAGAGGTCGTCAAGGCACTTGAGAATGAGGGGGTAATTGCAGTCGTTGGAGAGCGCGACAAACGGATGATTCGGAAGGTGGAGGGAGGTTGAAGAAGGGATGTCACGAATGTTGTTGTACTGTTTCTGTATGTATCTGTGAACATCCATACTGACTTTGGCTCGCGGGCTTGATTCAACTTCTGGCTCGCGATGGGCTGGGGATGCATCTAGTTCACTGCAAGTTGGGGGTTCCTGTCAGTACATGACCTAACGCCAGGTGCCGTCAGAATTACGATTACGACGCCCCCCCCCCAAGCTAGTCAAAGTGGTATCACGAGTAGTCACGGCAAGCGGACATTCTGCAGCTGTATATCCGACGAGGATTCGGAGAGCATCAAGCTCAAGCCCCAGGTTGGCCGTTACTGTAACCCCGTCTCGGTCAGCGATACTGCACAATTGAAGGTCAACTTGAATCAAAAGGATGTCTTCAGGAAACAAATCTAGAAAGATACCGTTATTTTATGATCGGCGATATCGACAACAGTGAGGGTTACAAGAGAATTCGTGACGTTGATAGGACAAGATGGTGTCCTGAGAGTCACAATGGTGACACTGCGAGTTGGCGTTTCAATGCGCGGGGACGTTCATCGAAGAAATGATTAGAAAGCTAACGGGAATGCAGGAAGAAGCGAGTGCCGTATAACCGAAACCAGTCGTTAAAGCACGTCCAGTACCCGTGCGTGGTCTATCAGCTCCCTCAACGGTGTGTCCTCCTGCACCTGGACAGTGATCATGCTGTCTGCAGCAACCCTCCTGTATTCTGCTGCATTTTGGCGAGTCGGCGTGAACAACAGCGCACCGAACGGTTTCCTCAGTCGAGCGAGAAGTCGCAGTGCTCGCATCTGCCTGTCCGCCAGTGATACGGGCAAAGGGGACAAGAGAGATGCTGTGTCTCGAGGAGGCGTGGCGATGCGTGCACCAGACGGCCGACCAGGGCGAGAAACGAGGGGCGATGCTCGTGTTTGCTTGGCTGTTGACATGGCATTGGCAGGGCCAGGGAGCAATGACAAGTCGCCTATCAAGGAAGAATGGTCGTCATTGTTCTCCTCATATATGGTCTCTATTGTGCCTCCAACAGGCTGTCGGTCAAGGAGGAAGTCCATCCAAGGGTGAACAAGAATCAGAGAATCCAATAGAGAGAGATCCTCTGTGGTCTTAATCTCGACAATACCGAGGGCGTCTGCCTTTCCACGAAAGGGAAAGAGACGCCGTGATGCTCCCCGAGTTGCGGACACACGCCCGAGTGCAAAGGTGATGCAGGGAAGCGTCATCCGTTGTCCTGTGAGAAAGGGTGGAGGGAAATCATGGAGTCGGTCATGCAGCTCCATGACTAAGCTGAAATCAAGTGGAGAGGCACCCAATCTGGCGATGATTGTCACCATTTCAGCACCCTTGATGGCCGACGGAATGTGTGTTGTCGGAAGCTGGTTGAAAACACAGATGTTGGCAGGAAGGCAGCTATTGAAGCTGCCAGATCTTCCTGTCCATGCAAGGATGCTTGTGTCTCCCGAACATGTGAGCAGCTCTGCCAGGAGTCGCTCGAGTGATCGCCCCCCTTCACCATATATGATGGGCAAGGAGATGGAAAATATTCCAAGTAACGAGTAGGCTGCATCCTCGATTCGTGTCGCTCGGCGTGTCGAAGCCAAACGAAGCTTCTCCCGTATGTTGTTTAGGCCAGGTCGAAGTGACATCAAGGTTCGTGCCGAGACACCAGTTGCCATCTCCATCTCCGAGATGATCTCTGGCGACTCCTTGTGGTTGGGAATATCGAGGTTCGGGTATGGAGTCCAGTCTTCAGTGTAGACTCGGACCACCTTGGAGGCATGATATTCCAGGAATGGCCAGGCCCGAGTGTTCCAAATGCTCGTCACCATATCACCGCGCTGCGATGGAGAGTGAACGCCACGGAGGTGAACGATGGTCACAGCAGAACCATGATACCACTCAAACATGGAGGTCAGGGCTTCTTGGAGCACGAAATGATCTGCTTTATTGATACAGCACGTATCGCTCCATGCCCAATGGAGCCCAGCATCCCGCACAATCTTGCAGAACATTTGTAGCTTGTCGTGGGTGAGAGATTCTTCGAGATCGTACACCACAATGTGTATGACCTTTTCGAACAGAGGTTCATTCTCCTCCTCCCACTTGTGCGAAAACATGGCATAACGGTAGTACTCCGTGACGTTATGCTCAATGCGGGCATGGTCGATGTGTGTCGTCATGGAGGAGACCAATTCGTTGAAGGCTGGGAGTGATTCGAACGCGACAGCTTGTTCTGATTTGTCGAGAAGGCGGCCAGAGATGGTGTTGATGAGCACTCGCGGCGACCCACGGATCGCATCCTGAACAGCTCTGCGGATCATCGCTTTCGTCTCTCCTGGATTCACATACTGCCGATGACGCTCTGGGACGCAAGATTAGTAGAAAAACTTCAGCACGACGTTGACACCCTCAGGCTCACCGCGAATGTCTAGATCAGATGACTGCGACATCTTCGAGTGCATCGCCTCGAGTGCATCTATTGCATTTTCATAGTCTCCTGCGTTGTGTAAAGCTGCATGTTTCCTCTCGTAGCCCCATGGAGACGATGGATCAAGCATGATCGCCTAATGATGAGGCTATCGACAAGACATGAGACAAAGGGGACACACCTTGTTCGCATCATTTAGTGCGTGCTCCCACATACCCCTGGCCAGGTACGCCTCGCTTCGCTTGATGAAGAGAGCCTGTGGTGCGGCCGAGTCGAGGGACAGTGCGGCTGAATACTGGGAAATCGCATCATCATGCCGCTCACCACTCATAGTGGTATCCCCGAGGTCCTCTAGCTTCCCTGAGTAACGACGCTTGAAGTCTAATATACAATGGTATAATTATCAGCGACACTTGTGTACTGTTTTCGTGTGTATCTCTTACGTCCGACGTTTTCTTGTTTACGCGTACTGCCGGTCAAGTTTTCGACGTTTTTCCTATGAGTGTCGTTGGCCGTTTAGCAAGTCGCACGACGACGCATAGGACCTTGCTTGGTCCCGTTGGGAGAGCGCCAAATCATCGTGGCTATATCGGGGCAGTCACGAATGCTCGCCATCAGATCGATAGCCTTCCATCTCGAACCTGGTCTGGTCGAATACGACACCGACACCTCGCCACCACCTTGACGACAAGACACGCATCACCCCTAGGCTTCAGGTTCACCGCGCACACCGCGATGGCATCCCTGACGCCCCCGCAGCCCCCGCCGAGCTGGCAACATACCGTCGAAGACGTCGAGCGACTGACTACCGAGGCACTCGCGAAGAACAAGCAGGTCAGCGACGAGATCGTCCGGCTGCCCGAGGACAAGCTCGATTTCGATAACGTGAATACTCCTTCCCCCATCCTACATCCCCCATTCACTGATCGTCTGACCGCACGTCCGTTTCTTTTAGGTGTTTGTGAGTTCGAGACTTTGCATGCCGCGCAATATCACCCGTTCACCTTTTTCTTTTGTTCTCGTGTGACAGCTCGTACTCGCCAACGCAGAGGCCGAGTTCGACATTGCCATCGAGCCGCTCGGATTCTACCAAAACGTGTCGACGAACAAGGCGCTCCGCGATGCCTCCACTAAATCCGAAGAACGCACGCGCAAGTTTGCGAACCAAGAATCGATGCGCGAGGATCTGTACAAGGCCAAGGTGACCGCCGAGGCTAACCTGCGCAAGAACGGCGCTTGGGACACGTTGAGCGCTGAACAGAAGCGACTCGTCGAGAAGATGCTGCTCGATGGGAAGCGCGCTGGGTTGGGGATCGAGAGGAAGGAGGATAGGGAGAGGCTGAAGAGTCTTAGGGATGAGCTCTCGGATGCGTGTTTGAAGTTCACGGTATGTGGTTGTTCTTTTGTGTGCGTACGTATGAGCTGGTGTTGAATCGTGTGTGATCTCGTAGCAAAACTTCAACGAGGAGAATGTGAGTCGCTTTTACGCTTGCTCATTCATATCGATCGATCTAAACGTTCTTGTACAGGGTCGCATCACCTTTACACGCGAAGAACTCGATGGTGTCCCAGAGGACGTGATCTCGGGGTATACCCAACGTACGGAAGGTGACAAAGTGTTGTACGAGGTCACGTTCAGGACGCCCGATATCTTCCCTATTGTGAGTTTCCCGTCTGGCTATTATATCGACACGTGCGGTCGGTTTTGACGGTTACGACCTCAAGTTCAAATACGCCAACGACCCTAAAACGCGCCAAGCAGCTCAAGAGGCCTTTGACAATAGACTAGCGAACAACGTCGAGTACCTGAATACCGCCCTCCGCCTACGCAGGCAGATCGCTGAGATCCTGCAGTACGAATCTTGGGCGGATTACATTACGGAGGTGAAGATGGTCAAAAGTGCGGCCAATGCGAAACAGGCATGTCACACCGATTCCATGCTTTTTGTCTATATCACCTCATCCGCTATGTAGTTTTTGGACGAGCTCAAGGGACATCTTGACCCTCTTGGCATTCAAGAACGCGCCACGCTTCTCGCGCTCAAAAAGGAGGAACATGTCAAGCGCGGCTTGCCAATTGATGACAACTTTTACATTTGGGACTACAGGTACGCCATTTAGATCTGTTCCGCCGTCTCTGTCTGATCGTACCCCGGCTAGATATTACGATCGCCTCTATGTAGAGCGCAACTTGAGTCTTGACGATTCCCTTGTCAAGGAGTATTTCCCGGTGTCTGTCGTTGTCCCTGCTATTCTCGATATATACCAGAACCTGCTTGGGGTTAACTTTGTAGAGATTAAGGGCGATGCGCGGGATGTATGGCACCCTGGTGAGTCTTGTGCGATGCGTTGAGCTTGCTTCAAATGGCTGACCGATGTCCATGCAGAGGTGCAGCAGTTTGCGGTTTGGGAAAAGGATGCAAAGGATGAGTCGGGTTTCGTCGGGCACTGTTACCTCGACCTTTTCCCTCGTGGTATGGAGTCATGAACACCCCATCACGTTGTCAAACGCACTCACCTTTTTTTTTTTTTCAGATGGCAAATACTCGCATGCTGCTGTGTGGGGCCTTCTGCCAGGTTACGAGCTCTCCGACGGGAAACGACACTACCCGTTGACGGCCATGGTTGCGAACCTCGCGAAACCAACGCCAGAGCGACCAGCGCTGATGCGACACGACGATGTGACGACGTTCTTCCATGAAATGGGACATGTGTTCCATGGATTGCTGAGTCGGACGAGATATGCACGGTTCCACGGGACGGCCGTCGCGCGCGATTTCGTGGAGGCGCCATCGCAGATGCTCGAGAACTGGTTAGTTATTGTCCTTTGTCTCGGTTATATTGGGACGTCGTGATCGAGTTCGTGTCTCAGGTGCTGGGAGCCTGAAGTGTTGAAGAAGATGTCGAGCCATTACAAGACGCAAGAGCCGCTGTCGGACGACCTGATCGCCAAGATCATCAAGAGGTGAGTCGGAATTGATATTCCTGTCTCAGATGCTCAGCGTTTCCACACAGTCGCTATGTCAACGTCGGGCTGTACTACCTCCGCCAGTTGTTTTTCGCCAGCTTTGATCTGTCGGTGCACAACAACAGTTTGGACGTGAACACGGACTACACCAAGCTCTGGAACGACCTGAGGCAGCAGATCTCGCTCGTCCAAGGGGGTGCGTGTACGCCCGGACAGGGTACGTTTGGACACATTGTCGGTGGATACGATGCTGGGTACTATGGGTAAGCTGTTTCGTTTGCCGACGTGACTCTTTCTTTTTTTGACCACGTCGCGCGTGATAGGTACACCTACTCGCTCGTGTTCGCTGCGGATATGTACGCCACGGTGTTCAAAAAGGCGCCGCTGGATCCCGAGCTGGGGAAATTGTACCGTGACAAGATCCTGCTCGTGGGTGGGAGCCGGGACGACATGGACTCACTCAAGGTATGTCGTCGCCGTAGAATGGGATCTCGGGGCGTGCTGATGGTGTGTTTTGTGATAGGACTTTTTGGGACGCAAACCGGACCCAAAGGCGTTTATCAATGAGATTGAGCAGGAGTCTAATTTGTGAGACGTTTGTGTAGGACAATGTGCAGTAATAAGAGACTGGTGGTAGATTACCAGATATGGACGTGGATGAAAAAGGGGAGACGCGTGATTGACGCGTTTGTTGAATTCCCCTCTCATGGCAGACTCATCCAGCGCTGCTCCCCGCCGCTCTCAACGCGACAGAAAACAGGTCAAGCAATTCGCATCCAGTACGTTTACTCGTCTCCATATCTTCCCCTATCCTCATCCAGAACAGCCAGCCAGTCCCCGAACAAGCGCAAGCAACCAGACGAGGAGGACTCACTCACCGAACTCTCCGACAGAGACGACCCCATCGACGATCACGACGACGCGGACGCAGAACGCGAAGACGACGAGCAGGAGTTCACTGCATCCAAACCAAAGAAACGCGCTGCCCCGTCGCGCAAACCAAAGGGTCCCCCTCCCGCAAAGAAACCGCGCACCGCCAAATCCACCGCCCTTCCTTCCAAACCAAAGCCGAGACGCACCAAAGCAAAGCCTGCAAATGGCCACTTTGATGCCACAAAGGTCGCTACAGATACCAAGATTGCGGCAGATAACCCTCTCTTCAGTACGTCCTCTCCACGCCATCCCCCGTCCGTGCCCTCTCAACACGCATGACAGATACCATTCTAAACCCTTCTGCCGCCCTTCAATCCACCGCGGAGGACTTCCTCCACTCGCTTTCCCAGAGTCCTGGACTAGCTCAGGCAGAACTGATCAACTGCATCTTGCGTGCATGTGGTTGCAACGACTCGGTCGATGCAGACCAAGTCGTCGACTACGACGGCGTCCTCGATTCACTCGACAACTTCACAGAGGGACTCAAACAGGTAACATTGCCTACCACACGCCCGCGACCTCGCTCATCTCCCATCAGGAAAACTCTCCAATATATCCCCTCACTTCCAAATTACCCGCATTCAAACGCTTCCGCTCGTCCCTCTCGGAGCTGATAGAACGTCTCGTTCTAGCAGCAGCCGAACTCGGATCACTCTACACCACCGATCTCATTACAACCCTACAAACCTGGGTCATCGCCATGTCCTCCTCACAAATACGTTCCTTCCGCCATACTGCCACAGTCGTCGCCCTCGAAGTAGAGACCGCCCTTTGCCAGGTAGCTGCAGCCGTCGAGAAAGAAGCAGAGATCGTCGGTCGACAGCGAGAAGGTGAGCGGAAACGGAAAGCCGTCCACAAATCCACCGCGGTGCGCGAAAAGGACTTGGACGGCAAGGCTGCTCAAGTTCGAAAACGGCGTACGATCCTCGCCGAGTACCTCAAGGAGATAGTAGATGGGTGTGCACCATTCCCGTTTCTCCTATCATCTCCGTTCAACGCGTTTTCCAGTGTTTTCGTCCACAGGTATCGTGACTTGGATCCCAACATCCGCGCTGAATGCGTCAAAGCCATGGGTTCATGGTTTACCCACTATCCCGCACATTTCCTCGATGGTTCGTATCTCCGGTACGTTGGCTGGGTCCTCTCGGATTCCAGCACACCCGTCCGTCTTGAAGCAGTACGAGCGCTTGCGGCTGTTTACCCGCAATCCGAGTACGTGGGCTCACTCACTCACTTTACCCAACGCTTCAAACCCCGGTTACTCGAGATGGCCGGTAGCGATACCGAATTGAGCGTACGCACCGCCGTCATAGGCGTTCTAAGCGCCATCGACGGGAACGCACTCCTCGAAGACGAGGAACGCGAACGCATGTGCCTTCTCCTCTTTGACGCAGAAGCCCGTGTGAGAAAAGCCGTGGCCGGCTTCGTGGCCGGAGTCTGGCAAGAACTGGCAGAGGAGCGTGTCTCGGCCGTGGCCGGACGTAACAAGGGGGAGAAGGTCAAGTCCAGGGCAGGTGTCAAAGCCTTGACGATGTTGCTTGTCAAGTGGGCCAAGGCCCTCGATCATGCCTCGGAGGTTGCTGAGGAGGAAAGTGAGACAGGCGAGGGTGATGGTGTCCCAAGTCGCCGCGTACACCTGCCGTCTTTGAGTGGGGTTGACCCAAGAGGACGGATAGTGCTTGCTGTCGAGGCACTGTGGGACGAAGTCGACGCTGTCAACGATTGGGAATGCATCTTGGATGTCCTACTGCTCGACCATTCGGCAGGCAGAGACGAGGACATGGATGGGCCTGACTCGCTCGTAGAGTTTGCAAGAAACACGGTGGATCCTGCATGGCGGTTATCGGAAGTGGAGGAAACCGTGCTGCTCGAGGTTCTCGTGGCATCGTTGCGTCGTGCCAAACTGGCGTCTACAAGCGCAAAGAAGGTTCGCCTTGCGTCACTGTTTGCGTTGATGGTACTTAGGTCATGTTTTTTGTCGCAGGGCGACGATGAGACAGTCGTATCGGACTTGACGCGTGCGTTGATCAAGGGACTACCAAGGTTATTTATCAAGTACCAGACGGACGAGAACCGCATATCCGAGGTGTTGCTCATCCCGCCACTGATGAATCTCGACCTTTACCTCGAGATGCGAATGATGAACGTGCGTCGTCGTGAGATTTCAGTCAGTGTCAATGAATGGAATAACGATGTATTTTGTAGGCGTATGCGAGCCTCTGGGACGACGTATCGAAACAATTCCTCTCCCATTCCTCGCAATCCGTGCTCACCAAAGCTGTTTCTGCGATCCGACATTTCATGGCCGCCACGTCGCTGACAAACACGAATAGCACTAAGATCCTCGAGCTCGAGGACGAGCTGGCGACGCAGCTGCGTGATGCCGTCGCGGGCCGCGAAGAGATCGAGGTGGCATCTTTCTCGGAAGACGAGGTGCTCGCATTGGGTGCCGTATGTGCGCGGATATGTGCGTTGGCGGGCTCGAGGGATGTATGTGCATGGATGGAAGAAGACGAGGGTGGTAAGCAGAGCAGTGCATGGGACATCATCTCCGCCCTCGTCGAGAGAGGTCGCCTGGGGTACAAGGAAGAGGAACGGGTGAGTGATGGTTATCTCGGCATCTTTTTTTTCGTGGAACACGCACTAACGCTGTGGCGCGGATCATCAGATGGTCGAGCAAGGCCTGCATCTGCTGGGGTTGCATATTATCTGGAAGGCTCGTAGCTTACCAGATGTCAAGGACACGTCGCCCGACAGCGACAAGTTCCGACAAACGTTGCGTGAGCAACGCGATTCGTTGATCGAGAAGCTCGTCGATTATGTCGTCGGACAACAGTCGAATACAGCCGAGGTCGTCAAACGCGCGGTGCGTTCAACGTTGTGGTGTGGTATCCGTCTCATCTTGATCTCGCTCCGGATCGACAGGCATTTCAAAATCTCATGAACATTCATATCTTGTTCTATCCGAGCCAAGCGACGTTGCCACGTGGTGACGCTCTGCCTACGGAGCCGCTCTCGCTTCAACTCGAGGAAGAGGTGCAGCAGCGCTGTGCAGGCTTCATCCAATCCTCCATAGAGCAGTATGCGGAATTGTTGGAGGACGGCAGTCGCGCTCAAGATGAGGAACCCGAGAGTGAGCACGACGATAGCTCCGAAGAGGAGGAACCTGCGCCCACTGCCAAGGTTGGCAAGGGCAAAGGTAAGAGTAATTCTAAGACGAGAGCGAAATCGTCTGTCGAACCAGGTGCGTTCCTGTCTGTCTCTATGAGTCTGATTCCAACATAGTTTGTAGGCCAAGCCCCAACGAGAACTGTGCTCGAGCAAGAGTACCATTTCATGGCGACAGTATCCACGTTCTTGCGCGCGATTCGTGCGGGTGCGGTGCACATCAAGCACAGCGACGTTCTCCTCGCCAACTATGGGCGTCTCGGCCCATCCTTTGATCTCTGTACAAAGGTGATCATCGACGTACTGCGCGAAGAAGGGATGTATAACGACAATGGCGAGCTGGTCGTGGAGGTCATCAAAAAGTCGCTCTTGGAGGTACGTCTGTCCACGGCGCACCTCTCGCCCCATCTGACTGACGACGCGCTGGTGCCTACAGTCATTTTCGCTCGTGATGGACGCGGTGGTGAAAGACGAGGAACGGATGGTCGGCCTTGCGAAGCAACTGGCGACGAGCTTTCTCGTCCGCGGTGCGCAACTCGCTGTCGTACGCCGGTTGGACGCCCGGTATGTGGTCAAGCCGCACAAGGATTTGCTCCAGGAGGCGATCAAGAACGTGTCTGCGTACGAAAAGAGTAAGAACAAGAAACGGTTGGGCGTGTCCGTGTCGTTCTTTAGGGCGTTGGTCCCGCTGCTCAAGGGGGTGGAGAGTCGGGATGCGTTGGCCATGTGAGTGTTTTGTCGTGCGGGTGGTCGTTGCGCATGCTGAATCATTGGCTTTGGTTGTGGTCGTAGAAAAGCGTACCTGGATCAGTTGGTGAGCGATGCCAAGATCGAGGTCAAGCCGACGGCCAAGATGTGGGAGCCTCTACGGGCGTACGAAAAGAAATTGGTGTCCATCATGCATAAAGGTACGTTTCTGCATGCGTTTGCGTTCGTCAACGTCGACTGACGGGCGACGGTGTGCGATCAGGCACGGGTGGCAAGGGTCGGAGAGCCAAAGGCGGTGCGGTTGGGACGAGCGATGAGGAGAGTGGGCCAGAGCCGGAGCCGGAGGCGAGGGCTGAAGTGGAGGTTGAGGTTGAGGCGCCTGTGCGAGAGAGTCGAACGAGGCCAGGGCCGCGACCGAGACCGAGACCGGTCGTACGTCGTCCGCCTACGCCGTCTGAACAGGACGAGGAGCATGACCATGGGCGAAGCGATGTCGAGATGGATATGGATGGTGGGGGCGAGGGCGAGGGCGAGGCAGGGGAGGGCGAAGACGGGGTCGGGGACGGGGTCGAGGTCGAGGTCGGGCAGGACACGCCAAAGAGTCGACCGCGGGTACGCGAGGACGATGAGTCACAGTCGCCAGCGAAGACGCCCCGCGCTGGGCCGTCGGCGCGTGGTCGTCCGGCAGCGGTCACGAGACCCTCTTTGAAGCGACGACGAGAGGACGAGGTGGAGGAAGAGCCAGAGACAGATACGGATGCAGGCGCAGGCGCAGGCGTAGGTGGAACTGACGACCCGGGGAGCCCTGACGAGGTGCCACCGTCCGAGGACGCTTCCGTGGCACAGACGAGCCCGACCAACGAGTTCATCATCCGGCGGAAACGTGCAAGACATTAGAACTGGATCCGTACCCTACGATTTTTTTATGCTTAAATTTTTTTTACCAAGAAAAAAAGGACACGGTTTTTTTGTTATCGTTTTGTTCTTTTCTTTTTTTTTTTTCAACTGTCGACTTGTACTCTCTCTCTGCTCTTGTTCTTCAACCCACGTGGCACACGATGGTTTGTGAAATCATGAGTTTGACACTGAGTGCGTATGCGAGTAGCTCTACATTAGTTCTCTCGATGGAGAGGGTAAATGCATAATGCATAAATGGGTGATGGCGCTGCATAGATAATATGTAGCCTGCAAGAATATGAATATGCGATGAGATGCGTTTCCTTTAGGGTATGTCAACGACGATAAGTGACGAACGATGCGGATAAATAAATCGATTATTATAACCAAGTTTCGTTGTGTGTTTGAGTAACAAGTTCTCGAAAGGACGGGACGATCCATCAATGGTGGATGATCGTGAGGGGACGTACGGGATGACGCTGCGTGGGGGAAGGGGGGGGATAAAAAGAAAGACATGGTAAACAGCACGTCAGAAAAAAAGGCATCAGAGACTTACATCGTCGGGGACCACGATGACGCTCTTAGTCGCTCTAGCACCCCAATCTTCGCAGAACCGCCTCCGCCTCCGCCGTCGCTGCTGCTCGAGCGGCTCGGATACCGGACGAGAGCTGCCAAGCGAGGGCGGTCTCAGCTTGTCTGGGCCGGACAGCGTCCGGCGTCTCGACGACGCCTGGCTGGGTGGGAGACTCAAGCCGAGCATCTCGTATACCTCCCGCTGCGCCTCTGCTAGCGCCAACGCCTCTGACGTCCCCGAGTTGTTGCTGTACACCGAACCCACCGATATGCCTGCCATACCAAAAAAAAAGAGTCACATCAGTAAATCCGAGTACACATCTATAAAACACCGCGTCGTACCTGTCGGCATTGGCATCGTAGCAGAACCTATCGACGGCGCCGGGTTCACCGGTAAACGTGGGACCGGGGGAATTTCCAGTGTGAGGGACGACGGACGTGTGGCATTGCTGGAAGAACGACTCAGTCGGTGCTTGCTGCGGGACCGTAAGCCAGCTTGCGACTGGCGGATGCTCGACTTGCGCACAGCCGAGATGCGCGTCGAACGCTTGCTGCTGCCAGCCAAGGACTGCGCGTCGGCGTTTGCCCTGACATCTCCAGAAACGCACGCGGTCTCGGACACGACGCGGTCGTTGAGCGTGTCATAGTCTTGGGCGATGTCCTCTGCGTGTTTCCAGGCTTCGTCCCGTTCTGTTTGGAGCGTATCGACCTGGTCCTGCAGCCGTTCCTTCTCCGCCATCTGTCGGACGAACACCCCGTTGATCTTCCTCACAGCCATCGCGAGCGCGCTGGTATTGTGAACGTCACGCAAGCTCTTGAGCTGCGCCAACTCGAGGACGATATTGTGCATCTTGTCCGCGAGGTGGTCGAGCGCTAACAACACCTCTGCGAGCTCTTCCATCGTGCGGGAGGCCGTCGCAGCATCGTTCGTCTCCACACCTTCGATGTGGCCTGCCAGAGCACCCATGAGCGTCCACCGTTTCCGCACGAGCGCCTTGTATTGCGCCTTGACGTCCGTATGCTGCAACTCCAGACGATGCATCTCGTCCGCAATCTCCCCCTCCAGGGTTTCAAGGCTCAGCAACCGGAGGGAAGAACCCTCCGATGACTGCTGGATTGCCTGTGATACCATCTCCTGGAGCTGCGCCGACGTGAACGTCCACTGGGCCGCCTCCAACGTCAGTCCACGCCATTTTGGCGGGGGCGAGTGGAACCTGGGAGGAGGCTTTGAAACAGCAGATTGGAGTTTACGCCATAGCGATCCCGTGGGATCACAGCTTCCCACAGAAGATATTGAGCCGTTTCGACCTCGGTCGCCAGGAACAAACGAGCCAAGGACTTGTCCCGGTTTTCGTGGCCCGATGGGGAGAGGTGGCCGCGTTCTCACGCGACTCCGCACAGAACCGGATGCCACAGAGGAATTGGAAGCCTGTCGGCTACGCTGATAACCAGGTTCAGTAGAGGATGCTCGCGATAAGGAAGGTGTGGAAATGAAACCAGGATGGTGCGCTGTTCTCTCTGATACTACGGTG
>JBBPQU010000343.1:0-23995 GCA_038092655.1 Boletus sensibilis | reverse complement strand
CGATGCCTCGTTCTCTCATCGCCCGGGCAGGTACGTGTATGCGTGATTTCCATCTTACTGAAAATGAAAACTGACGATGTGCTCTGATTCAATAAGTGGGGATGGACCGCAGGGGATATATGTCGTGCCGCAAAAGCGTGGACGGACGGCGAGCGGTCGATGTTGGTCCCCGGTATCCAGTCCACGACCGTCTGACCGTCCTTCTGGCCTCGGCTTTTTCCCGTTTCGAAAGACGCCTGCGCTGTTGACGCCCGAGGCTTGGAGGCCAGGTTGTCTTTATATTCCCGATCCGCCGGTGGACGAGTTGAGACAAGCAGACACGTGGTGGGATAGCCTGACGTCTGTCGGCAGCTGTGGGAGCGCATCTAGAGCAGGACACGGGTGCGTTGCTGGCGCAGTGATTCAAGACGCCGCCGAGCAAGGATCCCCTTTTTCAAGAGATGCGCAGGACGCCCCTGTTTCATGGCGGGACAGGTACGAGAATGACCCTGCATCGAGGCGATTTAATTATGTCCATCGACGAGCGATGACCGAAGGATAGTATTAATAAGTTTCATCTTGCGTCTTGACGTGTATTCCCCTTTTGTATTGATTTGTACAAGACAGGTTTTCGGGGAGTTGAAATGAGATCGTGGCTGTCTGCCATCGCTTGTGTTGGAGCCGGTTATAAGTATGCTTCTGATGATTATTGTCAACGCTACAAGAGGGTACCATCACGACGAGGGCTACGTGGTTCCCAGAAACGATGATACAGCGTAAACTAGTTGAGCGTTATCCCATGCCCAGCAGCTTTTCGTGTCCATGGTGATGGTGATCTATAATGGTGTGTTTGGTCAGAACATCAATTCAAGGAGAGATGTTTCACAGACTTTACGACGGTTCTTGATCCGGGTTTGATGCCTTTGGATCGATTGTCATCCTGGCCACCTGGCCCTCTGCATCCTGAATCTCCACCTCGATCGCTTGCGAGGGATCTAGCAGTTGCTCCTCTTCCTCTTCCAGTTCCACTTTTGCCACGTCGAGATTCATCACCTGCACGAACCAGCGTGCGCCATCATCCCACCCCGCTATTTCTGCTTCCCCAAGGGGCGATCTTCCGGCAGCGTTTTTGATATCGATCATGTCGACGCCAGGACCACCGGGGAACTGAACAAGGGTTTGTACGACCTCTAGATGCTGATTGACAGCAGCCCAATGCAGCGGCGTCGACCCGGCGTTATTTTGCCGGATCAACATGTGGGGGGAGACCAAGGGAAGGAGATAGGCGAGGACGTCTACGAGACATCTTGCCAACGTTCGATTGCTGGGAAGGGAGAGGGACCGCGTGCTCACCCGTATGGCCGTTGCCTGCGGCCATGTGGAGGATGGTGTTGCCGTTATCGTCTTTGATGGTGTTCAGGGCGTCGGGGGAGAATCTGGAGACGAAGAGGTGGATATCTGGGAGATCGCCGTAGCGGCAGCTGAGGAGAAGGTCTTGTTTGTCGTCGTCTGTGGGATCGTCGGACATTATTTTGTCGATGGTGAATGGGGAACGGAACAAAAAAGTTTTGTGGAGCAGATGGTGGAGACCAAGGTGATGGACCACGTGATGTGGACTGTTGCCGATCTTTCTTCCTCACAACTTCTACCGGGGAAACGTACATACTTCTCTTCGCTATATTAGCATGTACCTTATCAGTCCTGTGGTGCTTTCCCGCTCTCTCCTCTCACCACTGGTCCACCCTCTCCCCAGTCTTTGTTTCTCCTCTAACGTTTCATTCCTGTATCGGTGCTTAATTACACTCCGAGTTGGCGTGACGGATGGCCCACATATCGCCCGCAGTCAATCTCGTCTGGGCATTGTTATCGATACTGGTACTTGCACCTCGTTCCAGTTCCAGCACTCGTGCCAGCCATCCGCTAATTCTGGACCGTCTGTCTTTAGCTTGGGAGTTTTCTCGTCTTCCACCTCTGGTCCTTTGATCGCTTCAAATGTCTCAAGTAAGTTACGTCGTAAGCTGATGACGATCAGGCCTGAAACTGCCCTCGAGGTGGAATCATGGTCCACATTCGGGGGCGTTCAAACGTGTCATGACGGTGCGCCTTGCACGACCCTCGGCACCTCGTCGTGTTTGACGAGCATGGTCTAGTATTCATATCTCTTGAGCGTCCCACTGCTCATTATATATGCCGTGGGGTTCGCCATCATAAAGTACAACTATGGATTCACTATCATACCCGGGGATGGAAGTGAGGTTTCACGCATCCTTTCCTGCATCGTTTCTGACAGACGGTAGTTATGCCCACGCCCTATGAATCGTGGAGTAAGACTGCGCAAAACGCGGTATTCCCGTTATACCTCTTATATTCCATCGCTTGGGGTCTCGAAATGTGAGCGTCTCGTTTGTCGTCCTGGGACGTTGACTCAAGTTCGACCCAGGGTGACACACTTGGAGGGCACGTGTAGCTCAATGATTGACCCCGGGCTTATCGATTGATGGCCGTCCAACAGAACTATGTTTTTGGTTGTTCCTCGTCAACTCCGGCTCCGCCCATCAAGACTGGTTCAGAAGTCCGTATTTTAAGATATGGGCCGTCGGATCCTGTATCGCCGTACTTGCTGTGCCCTCGATTACCATCTTCACGCGGGAGGACGTGTACAAGGTCGGTGAACGAGCCCCGGTTTGGGAGACGACTGATCCAGGGTCGCAGTGTGAGGCATACACGTTTTTGGCCGGAGGACTCGGAAGTCTCTCGTTAACGATATGGTTCCTGCCCGTCTTGTGGACCTTTCCTTCCTTCCTTGCAAATCTCGTACGGCTCTCGTCCTTTGGTCGGGTGTTTCCATATGATGACGTCACCGCGCAGAAACAGCACGACGTCGAGATCGACACGTTGGTTCGCCTGACCAAGTTTCATGAACTGAATGTCCGTTGCTGCGTCGTCGCCTTATCTCTTCTCGTTCTGACTGCAGTTAGTGCATTCGTGTCGTGTTCCGGTTCATGTTCACCGTCCCGCTCGTCATTCTGGGAGTTGATGGTGTTCGACCCCATCAACACATCAATGATAAGATGTGCGTGGAATTATTTTCGCTGCGCGGACTGATTTTTGACTTCGATCAGGCTCCCGACAGGTGAGACGGATCTTTTTTTTTTTTTTTGACAAAATGGCAGCCGCTCAGTGCGTCTTATTTTAGATTTACTGGCCATTCTCGCGGGTATCGGCTGCGTTGTCTCTTCCGGGCTCACTCTCGTCGTGCGTGTGTTTCAGTTCCATGTTTCCAAGCGCGGGAATGGACATCTATTTATATACAGATATTCTTTCCACGCTCGGTCGAAGGTGAGATGACGTTGAGAGAGCAGCAACGTTCGCGTCGAAAGCAACGAACGCAGCGGAATCTACCGCGATGGAACACGGCGCACATGACGCAGAGCAGCGACGCCCAGTCCTACATCAGCATCACGCATTCCAAACCGGATCTGGATCAACTCGACGAACTGTCGTTCGGAACGCTACCGAACGCCAGTTTGAGTTTGGCTGGATTACCGGCGTACGAGGTAGTGGCGCCGCGAGGACACGATCGCCTGCCCTCGATGAAGGCGACGTTGGAGGACATGGACCATTTGGGCGGGTCGTTCTCGTTGCAGCCGAATCGCCGGAATAAGACTGGGGATGTGGAAATGGGTACGGTACTGACCTTTGGTGAGGTCGAGTTGATCCGAGCGCAGTCGACGAGAGATAGGAGCGTGAGTAGCCTGGTACATCATTGGCGGTCTCCCATCGGTGCGTGTGTTACGTTATCGAATGGGTGGCGATTGGGCTGATGAGTTCCTTGGCATGTAGAGATTGGGCGACCAACGGTGTCGCGCTGGCAGCGGCAGATTTGACATTGACTGTGTACTAGTAGGACTGTTATCAGGACTGATGTATGATCTACGACGGATGATTATCGATGATTACTGGATACTGTATTTTAATCCAACCTTTGAGTTGTTCCATTGACAGATGCGACGTACATCCATTCGGATGCTATCATATGCCCACTTGGGATCCTTTGGGATCCTGCCCTCTGCTTGTGTGACGCTGAGCCCGCTTCAATTGGAGGGTTCCCACCCATCCAGAGCACCTGGATTTGAGACAGTCGAGACGATGTACAATTTAGCCAGTTGATCTATGATTGGCACCACACGCACGGATATCGATATGGGGGGTGACGGCACGCCGGTGAGAGTCAGGTGGTGAGTTCCGGATCCTTGTACGATCCGAATATCATCGCACCCCCAAATTCGTTGACCTTGGCGGTGACAAAGTGAGATATATATATACGTTATCGAGCTCGTTGCGCCACCATCCTTCTCATTCATCGTATCATCGTACGGGTCCATAGTATCCCTATCCGTTCAGCACTCAACACGTTGGCAACTCAGTGACGAAAGATGGCAACCGAATCGGTACCTGGTGATTGGTCGGCGCTTCCGAGTGATCTGCCCGTGCCGACGGACGACGGGGCGGCGGATCATCTACGTGGCAGCGCAGCGTCGCGGGTTGAGATTCCAGAGTCGGTGTTACTGCAGGCCACCGCGACGTCACCACCGGTGGAGGGACGAGGGAATGGGAATGGGAATGGGGAATCGGTAGTCGATCTACGAGCGTTGTCGTTCGAGGGACCGGTGCTGGTGTTCGTGTACCCGAGGACGGGGCAGCCGGGGGTGACGAATCCGCCTGGGTGGGATGCGATTCCTGGCGCGAGGGGATGTACGCCGGTGAGTGGAACTGAGGTTTGGTCTCGGGGTTCTTTTTTATTTATTTATTTATGCTTCACCTTTTTTTTCCTTCGCTAAACGACTCGGAACGTGGTTGACGGATCGACGACAGGAGCTCTGTGCTGTCCGAGACACGCTCGGCGCGTTGCAAGCAGCACGACCGGGTGGGGTACGCATCTTTGCACTGAGCACCCAGTCGACGGGATATCAGTCCGAGGTAGCAACGCGACTCGGACTCCCGTATCCGATCTTGAGCGATGAGACGCGTGGGTTTTCGGAGGCGTTGAGGTTGCCGACGTTTGAGGTGGAGGGAATGGTGTTGTTGAAGCGGATCACGTTGTTGATATATGAGGGGAAGGTGATCGGGAGGGATTATCCTGTGTTTCCATCGGACAAGGCGGCGAGCAGGGCCTTGGATTTGCTTCGTTTGCTTGATTAGAGTCGGAAAAAGTGAATTCTATATTAGGTAATTGAATAGGCTGAGCTTGTCTTGAAGTTGAGCCTTCTCGTGGTACGCTCGCGATGTGATCTGTAACGTGTTTTTAAGCTCGATTTCTTCGATGAAACGTTCACTCGGACTCTTTCAGCAAACATATCCTGAACGCACAAGTGTCGATACGCGCGCCATGCTGCAAGCTGTGGTTCGACTGTGCAGAGTGCCATGCAGAAACGCAGGACCACCGATTGAAGAAGACGGCGGAGATGGCGTTTATGTGCAAAAAGTGCAAAAAAGCGTTCCGCAAGGACATGGCGAGTTACGAGGACAGCGACGAGTATTGTCCACACTGCGATAATCACAGTATGAGAGCGTTTCGTCTGGATAGCGAGGCGCTGGCAGTCACCTCTGGGGCTTTCAAGCTTGCAAGGATCGGGACCATAGCTAAACGTGCTGAGCCCGCTGCAAACCCACATCATAGGATCAGTTGTTTCGTAGCTGTGCATCGATATGAGTTATGAATCACTCGAGGTTACCTCATGTTTGCCTCGATGTAACTTACGACGCCTTTCAGAGCTACTACTTTCCCAGTCTGGTCTCAAAATGATGGCTTTCGTCGAGATCTGTCATACCCCTGCTGGCACTATTCAAATTTCCGGCACTTTCCTCCATCGTGAAGATACGCCATCAGCCCACGAGGTATGTAGTAGTAGGAGGATATAATATTTTCACTGTGTCCCACACCACATCCCTCTGTCGACTCTCCTATCTCTACCCTGGAACCATTCCGCCCACCTGTCTCTCTGCTAGCCACCCGGAGACAAAGGAACAATTCATCACGAGTCCTTCGTAAGGTAGAATTGACACACCCATCGGTCAATGTTTCGACTTCTGATCAGCATTCCATTAGCATCGACTACAGACGAAGGTGCAATGCAAAGAATATGGAAAGTTAGTAACATTTCCCGTCACTCACCACTCTCCTCAGCAAATGCCAGTTGAACTCCTCCCAACAACGGATTCTTTATGGGAAAAAGTCGAAGCAAAATGACCAAGCCCAGGAAGAAACACCGGCGACTCGGCAACCCGCCAAAGTCAGACAAGGAGGTTCGCCTCAGACCAACGCAGAGCAACAACCTCAGACGCTGACAGACGAAGGATACACAGAGACGGATCAAGGAACTTCTCAGATAGCCGAGGAATATCCTGCGTTGGTAAACATAGAGGACCTAGAAACAGATGACATCGTGATAGCGTACGTGATATAAATCTCGATGGTGAAATGTTTGATTTGGTATCCCGAAGTGTCATGGGTCCAACAGGGTCTGGCAAGAGCACGGTGAGACAAACAACAAGTCGTGGGAGTCGTTCACTCATATGCCATCAGCTCATACGCTCCGCGAGTGGACGTGATACTCAGGGGGTCGGCCATGGGTTGAAATCGTTCACGACTCAGGTCCTTGCTATCAGATTCTGGGACCAGGAGTGTAGGCGAAACGTAGTCCTCGTGGATACACCGGGCTTCGACGACACGTCTAAATCCGATCTCGACATCTTGAACATGATTTCTGATTGGCTCAACTCAAGGTAATGCATTATGTTTACTAGCCCGCGTTTCTCACCTCCATTCTCGCCCTCACAGTTACAACAAGCAGAAACTTCTCTCTGGGATTTTGTATATCCATCGGATAACGGACAACCGCATGGCCGGTACACCGCTGAAGAACCTCCGAGTATTCCGAAAGCTGTGCGGAAAAGATGCTCTAGAGAAGGTATATCTCACCACGACAATGTGGGATGAAGTTAGCGAGGGGGTCGGCGAGAGGAGGTTGGATGAGCTCAGGACGGATTACTGGAAGGCAATGATTACTCGGGGAGCCAAGATAGCTCGCTGCAGGAGTGATGATGACTCCTCGAAGGTGCTTATTCGACATATCGTTGATCAGGAGGACGCTCGCAAGGTGCTGTTACTTCAAGAAGAAACGGCCGAGAAGGAGCTCAAAGAAACAGCTGCTGGGCAACAACTGCATTCCCAGTTGGAGACGCTGGTCGAAAAACAAACGGTGCTTTTACGTCATGTGTGATTTTGCACTGGTATTCATCACCCCTGCTGTTGCAGGAGAGTCAAACTGTCTCTGATGTATGTTACTCTACATTTTGCACGCATGTCCCTCTCATCTTCCAGTTTAGTCCCCTCTCTCGCCCTTTCCTGGAGCTGAAGAAGTACGGGCTTTCGACCCTTCTTTACATGTGAGCATTTCCCAGATACGGTTGTCAATTTGGTTGCTCACGCTTCCTCATAGCTATCTGCGCCAGCTCCTCCCATTGTACCATCAACGCTACCTCATTCGTACTCCACCTCCTCGCTGGCGGTGGAAACACAAAGTCAGATGTCCACCCTCGGGTATATCCCTTCTCTACACTGTATTGCCTTGATCTGATATTGTTGCTTGGTTCAAATCAACCCTTGTTCACAGTCAATTTTCTCCGCCACCAGATCTCACACCTCATGTCGTCAGAATCAAAAATCAGTATTCGGCTGGAGGAGGTTTTGGTGACGTTTATAAATGTCGTTACCTCGGTGATTCAGTACCAAAGGAGGTTTGACCATGGTGTACAACTCACGCTTGCCTACTATTTACCTCTCCCTCAGGTCGCGGTCAAGGCCTTCCGATTCAGTTTCACAATAGAAGGAGATACGGGCAAGAAATCGGTCAAGGTAAACCATCCAATCTACAACCAACGATTGTGATTTAACCAGCCCCGTAGATGCTCCGTCGAGAGCTCGGAATTTGGAAGAGACTAAACCATACCAATATCGTTCCATTCCTGGGTATTACATATGGGTTTGGGATGGAGGGTTCAATGTCATTGGTATCCTTGTGGATGCCCAATGAATCTCTTCACAACTTCTTAGCAAAGTATGGTGACAATCTAGGTGTGGAACACCGACTCCAGATGGTGCGTCCATGTAATGTTGACTACTTTCTCGTCCCTGACCCCGCACAACAGCTACTGGATATTGCCAATGGACTTCACTACTGTGGGTTGCAGTCATCGTGTCAAAGCCCAAAAAGAATAACACCCCACAGTACATTCTCTTCCAATCGTCCATGGTGACCTGAACTGTGTGCGTCAAGGTAGAAGTATCAGCGTTGTTCTTGTCTAACCATAAGACAGAATAACGTGCTTCTCGATGCAGATTACACTGCACGCTTGGCCGATTTTGGCTACGCTTCGTTGGTAGGGAGTATTCCCGAAGCATTGACTTATCTGCAAAGGTCCACTGCACGACCGGGAGCCTTGCGCTGGATCGCGCCAGAGCAGGTTGATCTAGATGGGTCATGCACACAGACAACACAGAGTGATATATATTCCTTTGGATGTGTCGCTCTCCAGGGAGGTCCATTAGCCACGAACAATGGGTCTATTCTGATGGTCTTGCAGGTGTTGTCTGGCAAACAACCGTGGTCGGAAGTCCGGCAAGACGCAGCCGTTGTTTTACGCTTGGCGAAGGGCCACAAACCAGGCCGTCCAGAGTCTCGAGTAATGGATGACTTGTACTGGAATTTAATTCAACATTGCTGGTCACCAGTAGAGGAGCGACCTGTTACGGAGGTGATAATCTTGACCATCCCAGGGTTCTTGAGACATTGCCCACATTCCCTGCCTCTTCGCGACTTGCTACTATCACAGTCAAGCCACGCTGATTCTCTTGTGGACGAGTTATCATCGTCTCTCGGCCAAGCTACCACGGAGGAGTACTAATCCATTGTGCACTGCTTACATACCACACTGCTTTGTTGACTTTTTTTCTTTTTCTTTTTTCTCCCTTCATGGTCTTCGTCTTTTTTTTTCTTTTCCATGCGCCAACCTTTCCTCCTTTACCATCTCTCACTCGCTCTCGCTTACTTACTCATCGCGTCTCCGCTTTCTTTGTTTCTCTTTCGATCGTCGTTGCAATTCTAGCATGGGCATTTTCGTTTTGGTTGACAAAGGATCGATTGATCTTGTACATGTTTTTTTTTTGCGGTCGATTTGGCACGATGATGTCATGGCAGTCAACACAAAGTGACATAAAAAGGCGTGATGACGGGCTTGAGCTTGAGGGGGCGCAAGGAATAGTCGACGCATCGCGACTGGGCGTGTGTGGTCGTGCCGATGCCTACCGCGCTTTTTTCTCGGGGAGAGGCAACCATTCCGGTTCGACGCCCTATTTCCGAAACTCAAAATACGGTCTTGACGCACCAACGTTATCATTCACTGACTTTCTACAAGCCATTTCTTGACTGTTCCTGTGTTATTCCTAATAATTATTTGATCACAAGCATCTAAGTAATGAAAGGAATCCTACTAGTAGCCTTGCGCGTAAGGTGCCCCATGATATCTCCTTTTTTTTACTTTTGCTTTTTTCTCCCTTCATGGTCTTCGTCTTTTTTTAAATGGAGGAGCGATGCAGAGATGCATCTGTCGTGTTTGCGAGAGCCCATTACCTGCTTTCTCCCTGTGCCTCGGAGTTGGTGTTCAAAGCTTGTCCCCAAACCTTTAACCTGATGGTATGAAACGGTCCTTGAAACGCCACGAAGAGCACGCCACCATAGGCTCACTCGGGATCCTGTCCTCTCCCGTTTGACGTTGAGCCCGCTTGGACGGTTCCTACCCATCACAGCTGTTGATCAGAACATCGGGATTTGAGACGGTCGAGACAATGTACTATTGATTCAGTTGATCTATGATTGGTATCACACGCACGGATATCGATATGGGGATGCGACAGCACGCCGGTGAGAGTCAGGTGGTGAGGCGGGATCCGGATCCTTGTACGATCCGAATATCATCGACATTGATCGCACCCCCGAATTCGTCGACCTCGACGGTGACAAAGTGAGATATATATATACGCTATCGAGCTCGTCGCGCGCCACGATCCTTATTGTATCATCGTACGGGTCATATCCCCTATCCGTTCAGCACTCAGCACTTTGGCAATTCAGTGACGAAAGATGGCAACCGAATTGGTACCTGGTGATTGGTCGGCGCTTCCGAGTGATCTGCCTGTGCCGACGGACGACGGGGCGGCGGATCACCTACGTGCCAGCGTAGCGTCGTGGGTTGAGATTTCAGAGTTGGTGTTACTGCGGGCCACCGCGACGTCACCACCGGTGGAGGGACAAGGGAATGGGAATGGGGAATCGGTAGTCGATCTACGAGCGTTGTCGTTCGAGGGACCGGTGCTGGTGTTTGTGTACCCGAGGACGGGGCAGCCGGGGGTGACGAATCCGCCTGGGTGGGATGCGATTCCTGGCGCGAGGGGATGTACGCCGGTGAGTGGAACTGAGGTTTGGTCTCGGGGTTCTTTTTTTTTTTATGTTTCATCTTTTCTTTTCCTTTCGATAAACGAACGTATCGACGACAGGAGCTCTGTGCTGTCCGAGACACGCTCGCCGCGTTGCAAACAGCACGACCGGGCGGGGTACGCATCTTTGCGCTGAGCACCCAGTCAGCGGGATATCAGTCCGAGGTGGCGACGCGACTCGGACTCCCGTATCCGATCTTGAGCGATGAGACGCGTGGGTTTTCGAAGCCGTTGGGGTTGCCGACGTTTAAGGTGGAGGGAATGGTGTTGTTGAAGCGGATCACGTTGTTGATATATGAGGGGAAGGTGATCGGGAGTGATTATCCTGTGTTTCCATCGGACAAGGCGGCGAGCAGGGCCTTGGATTTACTTCGTTTGCTTGATTAGAGTCGACTTTGCGGGGAAAAAGTGAAAATTTCTATATTAGGTAACTGAATGGGAGTGCAACCCAGGTTCGAGCTCGTCAAGTTGAGCCTTCTCGTGGTACGCTTGCGATGTGGTCTGTAACGTGTTTTTAAGCTCGATTTCTTCGATGAAAAGTTCACTCGGACTCTTGCAGCAAACATATCCTCAACGCACAAGTGTCGATACGCGCGCCATGCTGCAAGCTGTGGTTCGACTGTGCAGAGTGCCACGCAGAAACGCAGGACCACCGATTGAAGAAGACGGCGGAGATGGCGTTTATGTGCAAAAAGTGCAAAAAGGCGTTCCGCAAGGACATGGCGAGTTACGAGGACAGCGACGAGTATTGTCCACACTGCGATAATCACTATGTGAGTGCGGACTGATTGCGGTGGCGATGTGAGCGTGCGTGCTGAGGACGTGTGTTGGCAGGTCATCGAGGCAAAGACGCCGCAGGCCGTGCTCGGCGTCGAGGGCGAGGATGCACGGGTGGATGCACGGTGAGTTTTCGTCCACAAAGGCGGGTACAAGTGCTGACATGTAGTGCAGGATGCTCAAGGACGAGCGTGTGCGACAAGACCCAACTCGGACTCTCTTTCGACGGGACGACTTTTCGGACATGTTGGACTAATCAAGGAGACTTTCCTTTTTGAGATATGTCAGTCTCTGGGGGATCTGTTTTGGCTGTTTTATCATATGTGACGTCACGGAATGGAACGCATTTTCTCCTATTTTCCTGGACTGAATCAGCCGCTCCGCTTGACTGACCCCTCTGACTGCACCATTTATAAGCCAGGCTGCCTCCCATTCCTGCTGTCTCATCGTCTTCGCCATGGCCTTCCAACTCGTCTACCCCAGAGACAACGATGCCCTTCAGACCAACCCTCCAGGAGGTGACGCCCACATCACTACTCATGCCTCTGACTGGCTTTGGGCTGTCTTTGCTATCATGCTCCTTTCCTGGTTCGCTGCCTTGGGTTGGGCATACACGGTCCGTCCCCCTCATTCCCCTACTCTCATTTCTCTAATTGTTTCCATAGAACGGTGATCGCAAACGGATTTTCCACTTCATTCCCACCATCGTGCTCGCAATATCATCTGTTGCGTACTTCGCCATGGCATCTGACTTGGGATGGACTCTCATTCGCTCAGAGTTTGGTTCAAACCCCACTCGTCAGATTTGGGTACGGTTTCGTTTCTCTGCCTTGTGTTGTTCTCATATGTTGCTCCAGTTTGCTAGATACATTCAGTGGTTCATCAACGCACCCTTGGTGCTTCTCGTGCTGCTGTCTTTCACGTACATGGCAACTGCCGAGATCCTCTTTGTCTTGTTTTTCTCGTGGTACCTGGTTGTCAATGGTTTAATTGGCGCGCTCGTCCCCACCTCCTACAAGTGGGGCTTCTTTGTCTTTGGCTTGTTCGGTCTCTTTTTCATCTGGTGCGTCGCAGTTTATCTGCCGGCTGCATTGTAGCGTTGGCTTATCTGTCTACTTCCTTTCCCCGTGCGCCAGGTTTCAGCTGTTTGCCCATGTCGGTTCCGGGTCATTCAGAAACAATGACTTTCGACGGGGTTATATCGTCGGCGCCGGGTACATCTCCTTCGTCTGGATGCTTTACCCGATCTGTTGGGGCCTCTCGGAGGGTAGCAATACCATCACGCCCACATCGGAGATGGTCTTTTATGGGATCCTGGATCTTCTGTCCGGTCCGGTGTTCCTCTTGGTCTCCATGGCACATATTACAAGATTCGGAACAGACGCGTTTTCTGTGACCGCTTTCGGCAGTGCTGGCAGAGGCACCCGTGATGAGGCGCCTCAGCCTCAAAAGGCCCCGCCCTCCCAAGCCGTATTGGAAGGCGGCCCCACTACGACTGCTCCAAATACTTAATTATCTGGGTGTCGAGCCAGGTATTCTCGGTTCCGTGTTATTGATATGTATCGTTTCTTTTCATCCGATCGTGCGACGTGCTCTATCTTTATGAATTCGCGCGAATAATATGTATTTTCTGTACCATTGTCATTGTTTTTATCACATCTCTTTCACCGTCAGCGATGGAAATTGATGTGATGGTGGCGGTGAGCATGAATAGCACTGCCACGAATGGGCGCTGTGAGTAACTCGGAGAGTCCACGCCGTCGACAGCCTCGAACTTTGTTGACATTCATCCACAGCCAGAAAATCCCAGTCGGTCATCCCTGCCATACATTCACCGCAGTGCAATTCAATTGCTGTGCTCTCAACCAACCACGACGAACGAACAGATACCTCTTTCGCATCATGTCTGCCAGACGGCAGTCATCCACAACCTCGTTGGCAAGATATGCCCGCACGACATCCCCAGACACCTCTGTCCGTAACCTCGACTTTTGTAACGCCTTTTGGGGGTTGGGCGATGGCGGCGTCGACGTCCTCTTTGCACGCATGCGCGGCGCAGCCCGAACCATGGAAGAACTGCGCAACTTTTGGAAGGAACGGTACGTCGCTCGCTCGCTCTCTCCCCTTACCCTTCACACACATCCATTCCGCTCACTCTCGTGGTCAGATCGACGATCGAGGAAGATTATGCGAAACGTCTGGCAAAACTGGCCAAGATATCGATCGGAAAGGACGAGATCGGGTGTGTGCCTTGATTCATCCTCGCTGGCTTCTTCGTTTTTCCCCCTCGAGCGCTCTCGGACCGTCTTCTGATCATGTGGGTATGCAATCGACAGGGAGCTGCGCAACTCCATCGACACGCTTCGTCTCGAAACCGATAAGCAAGCTGGTTTCCATTCACAACTCGCTCAACAGATCCGAACGGACCTGGAAGGCCAGGTCGGCGCCTTTGTATCTAAACAACAACACCATAAAAAGGTGTATCAAGCGGCGATCGAGAAGGAGTTCAAGGTCAAACAGTCGCGGGAAACACACGCCGGTAAAGCGCGCGAAAAGTACGAGTCGGATTGTCTGCGTATCAATTCCTATACGGCGCAGTCGACGCTCGTGCAAGGCAAGGATCTCGAAAAGATTCATCTCAAGTTGGAGCGCGCGCAACAGACGGTGCAGGTGAACGAGAACGATTATGCGCAATTTACGAGGGTGTTGCAGGAGACGACGCAGAAATGGGAACAGGATTGGAAGGCGTTTTGTGATACGTGTCAAGATCTCGAGGAGGAGCGGGTGGAGTTTATGAAGGATAATATGTGGGCGTATGCCAATGGGGTGTCAACGGTGTGTGTATCGGACGACGAGGTGTGTGCTCCGTGTATCGATCGGTCGTAAAGGGCTGAGGGCTTACTGATCTTCTCTCATTGCCCAGTCATGCGAGAAGATGCGAGTCGCACTGGAACAATTGGAGCCAGAAAAGGATATGGAAAACTTTGTTCGGAGTTATGGTACAGGCAATGCGATCCCTGAAGCCGCCATGTTTGTGAACTACGCTAATACCGACGCACCCCCGGTATCATCCACCCGGGTCGCCACGCGACCCTCCAACTTTGTCCGTGCCACGCAGAGAGCCAATCGCTCTGCTGCTCTCGCACAGGACGACGAACCTTACGAGGACACGAATCACGCTGGTGTGGGTGCCGGTGGTAGTGTTGGTCCACCTCGCAGCACGCCTACCGATGTCGTTCCTTTGTCGAGGAGTGCAACGCAGAAATCGACAAGTGCTCGGTCGCAGGCGAATGGTGTCAACGGACATGTTTCACCCACTCGAGACCCGCAGAGACGTCACAGCACCGCGTCGGCGCTCGTCAAGCCCGTTTCGGCTGGTGACCCTGTTGACCCGACAGTCTCCAACACACAGCTCGTGATTGGTGATCGCACGTGGGACGTTGACCCGAACAAGGATCCTCAGCAACAAAAGGCCGGTCAAGCGCGGATGTCGCCTCCGGTCGGAGAACAGGATCCCTTGGTGAAGCAGATGGCAGAGCTGAATACGGCCGCCGCTGCCAGTGGTACTACAAGAAGAAACACGATTCGTCGGGATGGCCCGCCCTCGTCTGTCGAGTCGCGCAAAGGCACCATCGACTCTCTGTCGACGCCTTCGTCCGCGACGAGTCCCTACGCTGCGCCACGTGACTTCCGTAATTCGGCAGAGGTGGTCGTCGGGTCTTACCCGCTTGCACAAACGCCGTCACGCTCGGCCTCGCCCAACCCGCCCATGGCTGCGTTGGTTGCACCGCCACCGCTCTCGGTGCCGCCTTCGGCGTCGAATATACCAGTGGAGCAAGTCGTGAGTGGGTATCAACGTCCCTTCCCGGGTGAACCTCGGAGCCGGGCCGGCTCGTTTGTCGGAGCCCCTCCTTCGATCGTGAACCAGAATCAAGATCAGGGTGCGTCGCGTCCGACGAGCAGAGCTGGATATCCGGGCGTCGGTACACAGTCGCTGGTCGCCCGTCCACCGTCGCCTGCGAGAGGTCCTAGCCCGACGGCTATGCAGCCTTACAACAGAGGTCCCCCCGCCCCCAGCGTATCACCCGGCAACGGAGCTCTCGTTCGTGGCATGTCCGTCTCACGTCGGCCAGTGACGCCAACCAATCCTGTTGGTATCGCACTGGGTCCAGATGGACGCGTGGTGCACGATATGATGGCACAGCCCGTCCGGCAACCTTCGTCGCATTACCCACAACCCGGTCCCCCTCAACCCACGCAACCCCCTCAGCCCTATCCCGGATACCATGACGTGAGCCGAGCGCTGACGCACCCCCAGCAGCAACAGCAACAGCAACAGCAGCCACCACCGCCATCACGCAACGACTATGCCGTCGCAGCGCCAAACGCCTATCCCGGCGCTCAATCGTACAATTATGGCCACCCACCTCAGCATCCGGCGTACAACGATGGTTATCACGGCCAATCGTACCCGCAGGGGCCGCCGCCGCCGCAATCCAACTACAACAGCTATGGACCGGTGACGCGGCCTGCGTATCACCACTCGCAGAGTCAGAGCGTGGGTCATGTGGCGAATCCGACGCAGAGGTATCCAGCCAACAATGCGGTGTATCGACCGACGAGTCCGGGTATGAAACGGTCGCCGTCGCCTGCGGCACCACGCGGGCAGCCACCCCCGCCGACGGGGACATACACGGACGACGGTCGGCCGATCTTGTTCTATGGTGCGTGTTCTTTGCGATGTCGTCTTGGTGTACCACGCGCTGATCTGGGTGTGACTTGACAGTCAAGGCGCTTTACGACTACTCTGCGACGATCGACGAAGAGTTTGATTTCCAAGCGGGAGATATCATTGCGGTGACGGATACGCCCGAGGATGGGTGGTGGAGCGGTGAATTGCTGGATGACACGCGGAGACAGGCTGGGCGACATGTGTTCCCGAGCAACTTTGTGTGCTTGTTCTGAGTGTGTCTCGGACGATGTTTTTGGATTGCTGGGCTGGGTTTCGGCGTTGTAATGTGTGTGTCTTGTGCTTTGCTTTTTTCTTTCTTTCTTTCTTTTTCTGCTCCTAATGTCGACTTTTTGCTGCTTCTTTGATTACCCCTCATCTAACATGATATATCACGTTGAATTTTTCTTTTTCTGTGTTTTCATTACCCTCCCTTTTTTTCTTCCATCGTCGTGCGTGCCTGTTTTGTGTTGTTTTTTACGTAGACGCTTGACTCGGGATCATGACAAGTGCTTGTTTACGGCATACGGCTCATCGGCCCGACGATGCCATTGCCATGGGTACAGTACTTGTCGTATACGATCTTTTCTCGATTGCACTCGGGAAGCAGACGGTATATAGACGTATGATGTTTTTTTTCGTCGTGTTTTGCATTACAGCAGGTTCTTGTGTCGTTCGAGAATTATTTCACGTCGTCTACTCTGCGTTATGTTTTTCACTGTGGATGTTCTGTTTCGGTCGTCGTCGAGTTTTGGTGCAGGTGATCGGGTTTTGTGTCGGAGGGTCTCAAGGAGGGTCTCGTCCCGTCTATTGTCTTTCGTTACTACATGATCGAGCCTTGACCGTTTAGCCCTTTAGTTTACCTGTCTCACTTGTGCAGAGTACTTTGTTCGACGCGCGCTCGCGCCTGACCATGGCCCGAGCACTTCTTTCTTTGTTTCACACCTTGTGCGTCCTGGTTCTCCGTTTCTTAGGGCGGGTCATGTACCCGAGCACCTCACTCCGTTGCTTATCCCGTGTGACGACTGAGTACTGAATACCGCTGTTTCATACAGCCTTTATTTTGGACCCCCAGTCCAAGATAATAGTCGCGGTATCAATACCGATAAGATTACCACTGTAGTGATCATATCATCGCATACACTCCGGGGCCCGAATCCCTTTTTCTAAAATGCTGCGCATCATATGTCCATAATCGACGAGACAAGGCAACCGAGAATGGTTTCAAGAAGGCCCGTGATTACATATTAAATGCCAAATGACAAGCCACCCGCGCGTGTGTGCGCCTTTGCGCTTGTCCGCTGTGCGACTCGTCGGGCTGCAGTTTTTGGATTGACGCGGATGATCGATCGATCGGCGTCAGCCACAGTGTCGGCTTTTCCACTGGTAGGCACACTAGGACTATCCGCTGTCGGTCTGTCACTACTCGTGTACATACATACCCCTGTTACGCCGGGTTCAGCTGCCACTTGCAAGCACTACTTTTTGGAAGGAGACGCCGAGTTCGGAACTCCGAACAGCGCGTTCATGTGGACGTTCATAGCCATGACAGGCATGTATGAAGACATTATGAACGACAAGTCACGTCCGAAATGACTCTAATGCGCCGGCTTTTACTGTCCTTTTCATCCAGGAATATAAATAGATCGGAGCTTGAAAGCCGTCTCGATGTGGTAATGGGGCACGATGTGAATAAAACCGTTGGACAACCGCAGAATAAAATATTGTACAAGAGCGTACCACCTAATATGGAAGACGAAGAGATCATCGACCAGGCGGAAATGTTCAAAAAACTTGAGGGTGATGCCGAGGCAGATGAAGAACATGCGCATCGAGCACTGCTCTTCGAACGGCCTGTGCAACTGCGCTCGCAATCCGTGTCGCTTGTATCTCCGTCGCTCTCTCAACCTACGAATAAATACACCATGGCATAAATATCTGAGGGCAGAGATGATCATGCATTCATCACGACAATGGGTCTCAATGTTGATACCTTTTGACTTCATTCTTCGCGTCGCCTGCAGTTGATGAGCAGCAAAGACGAACGGCATTCAGATAGACGAGCGGTTTGCTGTGCTGCAGGCTCGGATTAAAAGCCCACAAAACGTCATCCATCAATAGATCAGTAGTGGCACTTATTGCGCTCGGAAAAGGAAAAGGATTCTGTCAAGATGGATAAATTAAAAAAGCAAGTGACAGCTGACGCTGCGAGTCCCGGAGGCGTCGTTGTCCCCCCCCCAAAAAAAAAAAGGGGGGACCTCGTCAGAATGTCCACGAGGAGAGTCAGAGGAACAAGAGCACGAAGGTAGTCTCGGCATCAACCAATAACCGGTCAATCGATCCGTGTTTTACGGTATCGGGCGCCAATCTATCAATGGTTCGGGGGTCAGCGTTACTTTACCGGGGGCGCCCACACATGAGAAGAGGCTTCTTTCTGTGGCACGACACCGCCTGCTGGGTTGGGTTGAGTCCCCATGGAGGCGTTATCAGGGCCTTGATTTTATGTAAGGGAAGTATAGTCTGTTGCAAGCCCTTCAAGAGACGAGGATGTGTGTGCGATGGTCGAATCCAGGTTTGGTCGGTCGAGAAAACCGCCTACGCGGACGTTGACTCGTCGATGGACATGAACACCAGAGACCCTTAGCCCCGGAAAGAGAGAGAGGGAGGGGAGGGAACATGACGTGTCAGCCGGGCCTGTCTCTGTCATTTCTACTCAATCAAACCCCATCGAGGTATGTCAGGTTATGTTGGAACCTCGTTGGCGGATCCGAAATGGAGATAGTAGTGTCACTTGAGTGAACTCGGCTGATGCATTTTGAGCCAAATTCGCTCGGAACGGTCATGTGTCAACGCCGCAAGGGTCGGACGTAGTTGCCGTCGGGCAGAACGTGTCGTTGCGGGTCCTGTGCGGAGACGACCCACATGCCATCTGACTTTTCTGAGGGGGGAGAACGGAAGCTTGGCTCTGCACCGCTCATGATCCGGGTTTCGCTGGTTTGGAAGAGCTAAGCTCGTGGGGAACGTTCCATCGCAGCCTAATACTTATGACTAATCCGGGGATAGCGGTGATCTGTCGTGCCAGGGTCCACATGTCCGGTCGTCCATAATTCTACCGAGCCGAACAAATCGTTATCGTTTCTTGCAGAACCATGGTGCTAGAGGATCTAGCGTATGCCGTCCCCGTCTCCCCCATTTTACCCTCATGGATACCCGCCGAGACTGCCAGTGCCCAGTGTGATAGGTTCGTGATCTATACTTGCCTCCAAGTTGAACATTGATGCATCAAAGGGCGGTGTTATAATGGGTCGCGCGCACAACTTGCCCGTGTTTGGAGCTTGCGGTGCTCGTGAGATCGTTGTGTTACCGGTTCGATACTGGGCGCTGCGACTTGATCGGTTGACGCGAAACATGTTTGCGTAGCGAACGACGATGCTAGGATGACCCCCCATCTGCCGAGAACGTCTTCGGTTCTCAGGCCCAGGATTCCGAATCAACGGGCATCATCCATACGCCACATATCACACTCTGGTTCGGTTGGTCAAGAAGTCTAGGAGAAGGCCTTCGGATCCCCGCGAAGATCGCGCAGTTAACCGGTGTCAAACGAACCAACTCTGCGAAAAAGGTGTACGGCGACGATACGAGAAAAGAATGCAAGAACCGGGAATAAGAAGCTGGACCTGTCTTTCCCTCGCTCAAACTTTTGGGCGGTGGCGATGCGGGACCTTTTTTTTTTCATGCCCCATGTTCACAAATTAGGGATAGATTGGGGTTCCGGAGAGGACAACCGACCGGTTGAACGTTCCCTCATCATTCCTGAATCCTGATACCCATATCGGAATCAGATGGGGGGACCTGGGAGACCTCGACAATGGACTTCAAAATTTAATAGCCTCGCGGGGATGCAAATTGGCCTTGCGGTCAATGCTCTAGCCTAGGCCTTGTCCTAGTGGGGCATCGGGAAGCAGAGCGTAGTAACATCGGGTCCTTGCGGCAAACCGTCCGTTACTCCGGGGAAGAACAGGCGAAATGTTCCGCGAACAGAAGATTCACCAAAAGTAGACATGATGACGGGCTGTACGTGTGTAGATCGGAGCACAGTTGCGCATCGTGGTCAGGGACGTGCCGGAGGGTTTATAAAGGCGTCGTTTTGGCTTGGAATGAACCACGCTCCCTCCTCCCATTCCCTTTTAATCGACTCTAGAAGCCGGACTAGGTGTTGATTGCACATTTGGGCGGTTGTTTCAAAGTGAAACACTGGGATTATTGTCCGCGGAGATCGTAATTCACTGCCTTGGCAAGGTCTTGTAGTAGTATAAGACACGCCGACCCTCCCCACCACAACCCTTCACGACACTCTCCCGCATATTATCGTCATCATGCGCCCCTACGCCATCTACGAGCACCCCGATTTCACACTATCCGACGATAGCATATCCACCCTCCAACGAATGGCGACGACGTTCACCGTCGTCGCAGCATCGGGTGCAGCAGTATACGAGATATTAACTCGCCTCGACATCAAAGCCGGGTAAGAAGCACTTTGTCCTGGGCACGCGAGGGCCAGCTAATCGGGTATCATAGTCTTTCTTTCCTCTTATGACCACGACGTATCGCCACAGCGCTCGGGTCGCACGTCGGGCTATCACAATCAGATTACCGGGTGATGGTTACCAGCCTGAGATTGGCTGGTTGTTGTATGAGTAAGGGGAGCTGATTGTCAGGGGATTGCACCTGGAGTGCATGGGAAACCAGGAATGGATATACGATGGGAAGTTGACGGGAAGTGTAAGATGCGTAGAAACGCCGACGAGAAGGCCAGAAGTTACTTTACATCCATCATTGATCCGTTACGAATATCACGCCTTTGGAATATATTTAACCTTGGAGACGATGGCAGTAGTTCTGTGTGTGAAAGTAACTTTGTCTGTGCCTTGTGTGCGGGGCGGCGTTGGGCAAAGGATGGAATGACAAGGGTGACATCTACGAGTAACCTACAGTTGTTGGATCCTTTGTTGCACCTTTTCTCTCACTGTCTGGTATGCGCTCATGAGCGTTTGCTCGTTGATCACGATTTCGGTCGTATCGGCTTTCGGTCGACTGACCCTGGAAGCGATCGTCGTGGAGTCGGTCTCGACAATGATGCTGTGAACGGAAATGAGATGGGGTCGCGTAGTGTATAACGTCAAACGGTTACCCATCGTCTATGGTCTCGTCTAGGCACAGCAACACCAAGTCGAGGTTCTCAAGCACGGCACGCTTCTCCACCTGATTTCGGAGCAACAGCGATAAGGCATCAAAGAGGGCGGTGAGGACGGAGTAGAGCATGATTTCGTTTTCTGTCGGGCCACCGATGACATAAAATATGAGGTCGAGCGAGTGACGAAACACGGCAAGATGGCCGTCAAAGAGGATCACATCGCCTGGCATCCATGTGAGCGAGCACGACGGCGAGAATGCGGGGCACGAGTCGTACCGCCTGGCTTCTTTGTTTTCTGCCACAGACCCTTTTCGAACGTGCGCTGGTCCTTTGGTGTCAGCGAGTCGTTGGGGTGTCCTTTCGGACGATAGTACTTTGCGAGCACGCGGTGACCTTCGCTGTCGAGGATGATAAAGGCATTGACGCTGTAGAGGGACAAGTTCATGGCGTGTTCTAGCACGGAGTTTGAAACGTGGCTGAGGAGAGGACCCTCGTTCGGGCATGTTTTGGGGTGCAAAGAACGTCCAGGGCCCGGCCTAGATCGATCTTGCACAGAGACAGTTCAAAAAGAGGGCCGTGCGTGTCTGAACGCTCGTTTTCTTTTGCACCCAGAACCGACACCGCCAGGTCTATTCTCAAAATATACACCCCATTGTCGGAAAAGTCGGTCAATGTGCCTTTATCGCCCCCCGGCGTAGGTGGGTCTCTCTCTGCAGCGACTCACATGTGTCGCTGTGTATTCACTCGCAGGGCAGTTCAGCCCGCGTCTGAAGACCAATCCGACCTTGGGCTCCACAAATGGATTGCAAAATGTGGAGGATGACAGGGTCGAAATTCGGGTGATTGACCAAGGCTTAAAAACTGAGCTGACGAACGCAATTCATGCATTGAAAGAGGTATGATGTCCTCCCTATCCCTATCGTTCGAACTGACATACTTCCAGGTACACCCGTACCAACAAGTCGCGTACGGTGTCTACCGACTTGAGAATGTGTGACAGGTATCCCCCGAGGTATGCCATACCGTATCACCATGCTGCGACGTCACCTCTCACAGCATCCGCTGCCACAGCTTGAGCGGAGCCAGGTGACGCAGTTCTGCGTGGAATTCATCCACCAAATGACGCCGTTCTCCGGCGACCGCAGCGCCATTTCATTTTTCCAGTGTATCCCGCTCAATGAATCTAATTGTCTGCCACCCGTTGTCCATGCACTGGTCCGTCCTTCATCACGGACTCTGCGTCCCCTCCGCCGTGTTCGTCGGGGCACTGCAAAACGTATGTTGTGCATTCGGAATTGCACAACTTCCGCCTCAAAGGCGGCGACCGGACATTGCCGTGTTTATCGTCTGACAACGCTCTGTTAGCATTGCGCTCCACAGAGCGAGACCTCTCGCTGATAGGTACATGGACCTTTATCGGCGGATATCTCCTTGATATCGCTTCATTGACGGCCACGTGAAGTGCAGGCTGCGATCCGCTTTACGTCAGTAGGAACATACCTTTTCCTGCCCTCCCCTCGCTTGTGGGCCAAGGGGCGTACAGCACTATTGGATGCGTTCGCTCTCCACGGACACGCTGAAGTCGCTGAGAGCAATTTGTTCCTCTTTGAGTCTTTCGTGGCTCTGAGGCACCGTGTGCTTGGGCGGGGTCAGTCTCCCCGCGGTAAAATGAATGCTCCATTCGCTGGATGAGGTCAGCCATTTCCGCTCAGACTGCGTTTGCTCTGTCCTCAAGTGATTGAATGGTGAGTGTTTTGTCATCCACTTGTTAAGCTCTTTGAGGAAGAGGGTTTTGTTGATGATCAACTGTCAGCTCAAAATGTTCAACCATGACGCCATTCAATGCACCGCCTTGACGGCCCGAAGAGCGCTAATGCCTTACCGCTCACCGGAACATGCAATCCTGCCTGCATCCTGTTCCAATCGTGTTGTTGCCCTGCTTCGGATTTGCAAGACATTCGAAGTGCGGCAAGCGTAGGGAAGCCATGTTCCTCTCAGTGGTGTGCAGCTTGGCCCCGCATCCGACAAATAGGGAATGTATAAGAACCTTTCCGGTCTTGGATCTTGACCTTTGACCAAGACCCATTTGAAAGTCGTTCCACTGACTGCAAAAGAGAACTCAATTTCCACTCTATACTTCGACGTTCGGATAGCTCCTCCTTTTAACTCCCGACTCTTCAGTTCACTTTTCCCTCTTGCCCTCTGTGATGGCAGGTCTCGATTATTCGACTTTTTCTCTCTGGTGAGCATGGCCGGTAGTCGCAAGTCCTCTGTCTTCACCGTACAAGCACCCTTTAGCACGGCCTTGACTCCTTCGCAACCAGCTCCAGCCAGATCTTACCCCGCTGACCCCACCCAACAACACGTTGCAGAAGATGTCATCGATTCGCATATATGTAACACGCAACGTGATGATCTTCCCTCCTCAAGGTCCGTCCTTGCCGTCCACGTGTAGATATTTTTGTCCTTATTCTCGACAAATCCAATTACAGCACAGATACGACTGATGGTCCACGTGAGGGTGCGTTGACATTGTCCGAACCATATCAAGGACAGGGGCCAAGTGGTCGGACGTTTACTTTCCCTGGTTCTTCGCTTCGAAGCGAGTCGGCGGACGACATACAAGGGAATATTTTATGTGCCCAGCTTGGCGAGTTCCACTTTACTCCGCATTATGGTGGTCATGGGCATGGGTCCGTCGATGAACCTGTAAATGCATCGACGGCCATCATTGAGAACTCGTACGTCTGTCAATCTA
>JBBPQU010000342.1:0-24065 GCA_038092655.1 Boletus sensibilis | reverse complement strand
GATTCCTCTGGAGAGAACATGGCAATCAGGACCTGAAGCGGTATGAGAACAGAGTCAAGTCTAAGGAAGCATGGTATTTCACCCCAGCGGCCGCTCGTTGGACAGGAAGAACCTTGTCACTTAGCCCATTCTTCATGTTCTTTAGAATATCTTTGGCGAGAGAATCCGACAATGCCTTCTTCGCTGAATTCAAGGCTTTACGAAGCATGATCAAAGCATGACAACGCATTTGTGGAGTCTGGTCGAAAGACATCAGAATTCAACATGGAACAGTGTATTCGTTTTCCTTACACTAGAGGACCTGAAGGTTTTCACGGAAATGGTAGCGATTTCAGTCAAGAAAGACATGAACTGGAGAGATGGCTTGATTAAGCTTTAGCAATGACACGAGGTTTCTGGACGTACCTGAGAACCAAAGGTAGCCATGAGTTCACCAATCGTCCAAAATGCTGCTCTAGTACCATTCAATGCGAAAATAACACGGCATGCTGGGTTGAAAACTTACATCCGAAGTGGATTCTTATCGATTTTCACATCTCCTGCAGTCTTCAGTAGAGCTCGGAGCGTATCAAACAACGTCCTTGAGTCCCCTCGAGTATACTGGATGACGAAGCATCTCGCTGCCAGGTTGCGCAGCCCGCGACCGGGTAGTGGATAATTGTCATTGCCACATACGACTTTGAGCAAAGTTTCTTCCACCGAAGGTTGTGTGGATTTTAGCTGATCCTAGAAAGTGATGAGACCATGTGCGATCCATGAAAACCATAAAGACCTACGACAGCAGCCTCTCTGAGACTCTTCTCCAGAGCCGCGAGCCATTGAAACAGATGAATCTGGCCATTATCACCAGCCAATTGGGCCTGGGAGTCACAAACATCTAAATCATGAAGGTCCAGCAAACTGATCATTGAATCCACCCACTTCGTCAATGGGTTCTACGACGACCTCCGAAGCCATTCCAAGATGGGTGCATGTAGAGGACAATAATTTATTGTGTGAGCGCTCGTCCGACTCCGAAACCCGGTGGCAGTGCAATGTGGCGAGTCGGTGAGGGAGACTAAGGTAGAGAGCAGCAAGTGTCTACTCATGTTATAGCGTATCTACTCTGCTTTGATTCGCTCTCGAGCGACCAATCTCTTCCCTTCCGTTGTCCACCACACTCCAACACACATAAGGCCCAATCCACCTCCCAACGCGACATGGGTAAGTACCGGCGTGGAGAACAACGCTCTGCGGCCCAACCGTTGTACTTCCTCCGCAAGGTGCCGTCTCGCTTCGTTACGGGAGATGGCCAAAAACGATAGCACAACCATGCCGGAGAACTTCCACCCGGGAACCACGCTTGCGAGGCTAAGTCGGTGGGATTTCACCCTCTTCCCAAAGTATACCACTATGAAAGTCGCCGTGTACCATATGCGGGCGGTGAGATTAGCGATGTTGGCGTACACGAGCGACGTGTCACCGAATCCAAGGTTGTATAACGCAGTTGCGGACAGGATGTAGATTACCGAGAAGGCGAGCATCCATCTGCAGAGCGTGAGAACCATAGAGTCCACCAAAGACGAACAACTTACCGACTCTGTGTGCGCAGGTCTTGCGGGGTAGCAACGCTGAAATAAAACGCTTCTAGCCCTCCATTGAGAGCAAGGACTGGTATATACCATACCCATGCGGACAACACTCTAGGCGCGCTCGTGGATATATACTGTGGAGGCAGTAGAAGTTGCAAGACAATCGGTAGGTATGAATAACCAAAGGTTACGACAAGCATGGAGAAGGCAATTTGAACCGAAAGCAAGGAGGCAACCGCACCGGATGCTTGACTGAGCACTCCCAAGTTATCTGAGTTTCCGGCCGTAGTTGAACTCTTCTCTGACGTGGTACCTGACAGAACTTTGGAGAAGTAGGCTCGACACATCTCCTCAATCGGCTGAAAGACTATGCGTGCAATCAAAGACCCTAGAAGGAGGATACGAAACCAATATCAAGTTGCGAGTACTCGGAGACATACCATAATTAACGGCAATCGCATAACCTCCTTGACCTTGAAGAGGGCTCCAATACGAGACAAGGAATTTGTCACCCTCAGTGAGGAAATGTTTCACCACCGACTGCGATGTCATCGTCATCGAAAGGTGCAATGCATCAGGGTCAAAGAAGTCGATGACTAAGTGGCTCCACATATTTTGCCTGTTCAATGGAGTTTCGGCGTCAGAGATAGAGAAAAGCTAGAAGGGTAAGTGACACACTTGGAAGTTCGTTGCTGCTTATGCAGACTGGTTGGCCAAAGGCTTGATTCGGGAAATTGCGACTTGTACACCCAAAATACGATTGCGCTGTATGTTAACTGGCCGAGAGCAAATGCCATCAAAGTCAGCTCGCCCGAGTGTTGAGAATTGATGTCGTAAAGCAATATTAAGTAGGTTGTGATTGTTTTGACGATTATTCCGAGTCCTTCAGCTCTCACTCGTACATCTGTGCGCACTTCACCCATGGCACTATAGGAGTTAAATAGATTCGTATCACGATTCACAAATATATCTCACCGATTGTGCATTGGTTCGCTCAGCAACTCACCAACGGCAGCAGTGGCATAACTGAATAACGCAAGGTAAAAGTGAGGCTGACTTCCAGTAGCTTCGCTGGCAAAAAATGCATAAAGCGCGATGGTAACGAGTGTAGTCGGTAGGCCGAAGAAGAAAGGCAATGCTGCTAGATTGGCACACTGTGCTACCGATATGGCTGTGGAAGGTTTGTCCACGTTCGTTTGCTGCGGCCAAACGCGAAGGAGGCTATTCCTGACACCTTCCCGGCTCAGAAACAGAATAGTGCTCATAAGGAGCTCGAACTGGACAGCTACCGTTCCATAAGCTTGAGGAGAGGCAAGGCGGACAAGGCCTTGATTGAGGACAAACGTAACCAGCCGAGATACCAGTTGAAGGCCAATCAAAGACCTCGCTGAACCAAGTGACCGTGCCAAAAGTCGACTATCACTGTGGCTAGCTGGCGATTCGGAAGACATTTTGACTTTATGACGTCCTATATATGAGGACTCGCAATCCTCATGAGGAACGGAGTTTGTGAAGTTTCAATGCATACACTACGCTACAGCCCAAGTTGACCAAGTTGTATGGTCATGTTATGTGACGGTGAACTCCCGAAATAGTTACAAAGTCACACGATAGATGATCGATGAGGTGATCTTAGCTAAGTGCTTAGTTAGGTTCAGAGTAACTGCCATTCTGACCATTCCCCTACTAAATCCAATGTTTGCAAAGCAGTTCAGGGATCCACGAAGTTCATTTGGCATTGTACTTCAGTGAAGCCATAGATAACGACGCGTCTGATCTACGATTTCGACTGCGGAGAACCCTACAACGTGACACGGTGAAGATGTTGGATCATCACACATGCGGCGGGATCTGCGATCACCCGACTTGGGGACCGCCTTCTCATTCAGCATTATTTCCCAACTCAATTTCATCCATCTATCGATCCACTGATACCTATGTCTCATTATATCTTGTGGGTGGAGATGATCCGGTCCAAATTCATGACCCCAAAAACTTGGGCAACGAATCTATATCCACCCCGTGTCAATCAAGGGTGGCAGCACTCGATACTTCTAAGGAATATGAGATTGCCTCAGAAGACCACGGGGAAGAGCGAGGAATTCTGGTGAGCCGGTCAGTGGGGGATGTTGGTGGGTCACCGCCCCACCTGTCACTAGTCACTGCCCACTTATGAGGTCTATATGGCTCATTCAGTCATCACCATAGTTCTGCATTGCGGGCCTAGACATGCCTGATTACAAGCCGGAGTGTCATAGTACGAGAACGTGCACAGCCGCGAGGTTAATTCACTCTTTACCGACGGCGCAAAGCGTCACGCCGCAGCGAATTGTTTCAATACATGCAGGGATGGATCTTTGCCGTCGCCGTTCCGCCCGTACCATCAGGAAGGGACGGCGATAGTCAGATCTACACCCAGCAAACTGGGAGAGCGCCACACCACGACGCGGTCCCTCAATCCCCCGCGCGCCGATGCACATTTAGATATCAGCAAACCCCTAAGAAAGATTGTATGAACGCCCTCAATCGCCGCGATCACACATCCTGAGGAACAGGATTGCATATGGTCAGCGACCATTTCAGGAAGTAAGTACAAGGACGAAACTCACACATTGCTATCACCATTGGTTCCCTCAGTGGCGCCAGGGAATGGCACGTTCGTACGAAATTTGACCTCCATTTGAGGATATATATGTCCATCAAGACAAGTTGTCTCCAGTGTACCTCGGATCATGAACATGATGAAAGGAGACGACAAAACGCGACCACACTGTGACATGAAGAATCCGATCGTTTGCGTGAATATCAGAAAGCATCGATCATTCAAGTTGGGAGTGCAAGAACCGCAGGAATTTCAGGTCTCCTCGGATCGAACGCCAATGGTCGCGATCGGAACGCACACGTTTCCAGGCTGAACGCAGGCGGAATGGATCATGGTGATGTGGTACCATGAAGGGCAAATGACGGCAGTGGGACTCGGCGATATCCACGACCATCGATTGAGAAGCCATCGACCACCCTGTTTTTCTTGAACTGACATCGATTCAGTATTTGTCTTGGGGCACGTTCAGCGCCTCATTGACAGAGATAGATTTGGCGGGGGCGGCCGGGCCTCCTGGGCCACTGGAGGAATAATGTCAATGAGGTGCGAACGGAGTCTGTTCTGTTTGTGCAGGGTCCTGTTGGCGCTCAGCGTCAGTATATGATACAACGGACTACCATCTGGTAACCGGCGCGGAGCAGAAGCGGATATGTCTCGAAGCTCTCACTATAGCCAGCTGTCACAAGTATGATGCTCCCATGACCACAGCCGCCGCGACCCCTCCGCGCGCCGCCTGTGGCACCCGCTCAAACCTCCTCGGGGCTCTCAAACAAAAGTCATCCCAGGATCAGGAGAACAGGCGCAGGGTCTTGGCAACGCCGCTGAGCAGTGGAGCCAAGGACCAAAAGCAGCGGCCCTCCGGTTCGCAACAGCGAAATTTTTTTGTTTCCTGGATCGAGATCAGGAACATCGGCCCAGAATGATGCGGGGTTGGGGCTTACGGACTGTGTAGAGCGATACCGACGTTTTTGGTAGCGACCCTCGTCATCGTGTCTATATCCGTTGAGGATTATGGCTTCCAGTCCAACGGCGGATGGAGTTCGTACGAGTGTAAAGATAAGGCAACAATGTCTGCATTCAAATCACCAACCTGGGCCGGCAGTAGGTATCGACAGTGCTATAATACTTTGTACAATATACAACAGGCATGGCATGGGTCGTGAGACAGCATCATCATTCAACCTACAAGGTGTATACATAGCCAGAAAAAAAAAGAAGGCATATGATGTGTATGGTTAACGAGGAGAGCATGTGAGATAACCAAAAAAACAATTAGACGCAGTCTTGTTCAGACGGCGGCATCTCATCTAGTTTTCATCCCCATGACCATGATCATTCCTCCCGTTCTCATGCGAACCCCCGGCAGAAGGTGGCTTGCCGTAGAATTGGGTGAACGACGCGTATTGAGGGGGGGTGGTCATGGCCATCTGGCCATCGGGACGATGGACCATGTAGGGGCCGTACGGCTGGGGAGCGTACGGGAGAAACGTGGCCGGATAGAATTGCGCCGGCTGCGCGTACCCCTGCTGTTCACCATCTTGTCCATGTCCGTTGTGGTTCGGCGGAGGGACGGGTGTGATGTAGAACTGGGGGTAGTAGGCTGGGGCCTCACCTGGTTTTGGGGTGGGTGGGGCCGGGAACTGCCCGTAGAATCCCGCCGCGTAGCCTACTGGGGCTGCCATGTAGGGGGGCATAGGCGGGGACGCCGAGGGCGGGGGCATGCCTGGTGCAATAGACATGCTCTGCTCCTCTGGCACGTCGGCAGTGTCGACGTTGGTGCCTGCGCGACCTCAATCAAAGTCAGAAATGAAAGAAAGGGGGAGAGAGGGAGAGATGACACGGATGTTGCGTAAAGCGGAAGGAATGTGGCGAGAAAGACGAAGACACACCTTTTCCATCGCGCTTCTTGTAGGGGCCACGTTTCACACCCTTTTTCCTCTCCTTTCGCTGAGAGTCGACGCACTCTTCAGCGATGCCGTACTTGACGCAGCGGAGGCAGGGACGGGCGTCGTCGCATTTCTTGCACGCTTTCTGACAGTTTGTGCATGCGTTCTTGACTTGCCTGCGCTTTGAACGGAGAGGCTGGGGAGGGACGAGACCGGGTGGGAAAGGGTACATGTGCATGGGCATGCTTGAGTAACCACCGACGGGATGTACTGTCATTTGTGGCTGGAGGTCGGTGGATTGAGAATCCGCGAGGTCGTCGCCGTCGGGCGTCTGATGTCGCTCGACAGTGGACATGAAGATGCTAGATGGTGTGGAGATTTGTGCTGTGAGAGTGTGGGGTGAAGGATATTGGGGAGGAGGATGGAGAGAAAGGGACGAGAAAAGGGAGAAAAGGATGAAGGACGATGTAAGAGCTGATGATTTGTGTATGATTTCGGACAAAGATTAAGACTGTCGCCGAGGGCTCGGACACGCGTTGACAAACTTGGCTCAGGTTGAGTTCACGTGGTGGGAGCCGAAGAGGCGATATTTGAAGGGGCGCGGTGAGGGAGGGTGGTACCGCGGGGGTGGGAATATACCAAGGGGGGAGCTGGGAGAGCTGCTCTGGAAGACATGGTAAAGACGTCAATTGGAGTAGGGCAACGCAGCGCTGTCTGCAAAACGTACGTCGAGAATGTTTGCACGGACGGGACTTCGCTGAGCTCGGCGCGCGGACTGTACGGTTGATTGCAGCTGTCGGGAAAGCGGAGCGATACCCTGCGCTGAGTTCAGATCTCCACTACAAACATTCGACTCGACTTTCTAGCTACAAATCCAACTCGATTGTCTATTCAACTAGACGTCGAGAACGAGAACGAAAACTAGAAACGTCTGAGTAGCGGAGACTTGAATCGCGGTACATGTGGGATCATGTGGCAGTCCACAAACAATAGTAAACAAAACCTACCGAGTCTCTCTGCCCACGCCTCTTGCTCGTCGTCGCCAACGACGACCAGCCCGTGTCTCGCTCCCTCCCCACCACCACCAACGTCGACCTACACCTCCTAGTCCTTTTTCTCTCTTCTCTCCTTTTTATTCCTTTTTCTTTCGCTACCCCCTTGCCCCGTTTCGTCGACCTGTTGGTTTCGCTGTGGAATGTCCGCGCCCACTCTGGCATACAGCCAGCACGACCATGATCCCCTGACGCTCGCTGTTCATCACCCACAGGACACCACTCCCCTCTTCGATGCTCCTGATGCCATTCTCAGCGGACCCGTCCCTTCAGGTGCAAACGATAACCACGTACGTCCTTTCGTGTCATCCCGGACGTCCTCCCTTGACGCGCACCCCTCCCAGCTCCGTGTACCCATCTCGGAGCCAGTCCCTTCCCTCGACTCGTTGCAGGTCGACGCAGACCAGGATTCTCTCTCGCGCCCAGGATCGTCCACCTCGTCTCTGGATCCTTATTACTTTGGCGCTCAGTCATCAGACTCCCCAGCCCAACAATTTCAAGAACCAACCCTTCTGAGTATCACCCCGGACACCCGCATCCACAATGATTCGTCCTCGCCTTTCACACCCGCACGGGATCCCGCCAACATTGACCGAAATGGCCTCGTTGGAGTCGGTGAACTTGCTACTCCTCGCTGGGGTAAACTTATACGACGCGCTCAGGAAAACCCAGGTGACGATGATGATAATACTCTCGACGTTCTTCAGGAAGAAGACAGTGCTGAAGTCGTGGTCCACAACGACGAGCACGATGGTCCAGATAGTCCATGGACAATTGAAGCAGTCGATGGCGAATTGGATGATCAGGATCAGGTTGGATTTTTTATTCTTAATTGCTAAGGCATCTACTGACATTCGCTTCTCCAGCATGACGTCAAACCGCTGACACGTACAATTCGTCCTCGACGTTCAACGGCAGACGAGAGCGGAGGAGAAGAGATTCTCTACCCTCGTCAGCCCCATGGCTCAGATCTTTTACATCCATTCGATCGTGTAAAGCCCTCATCGCCCGAGCCTCCTTCTCCCATCGTTCCGCCTCTACCAACCGAGCAGTCCCTCTTGAGCGACGTATCTTCCTCGCCCCCGAGCTCTTTCACTCCACTCACTCCTCTTCGTAAAGCAAAGAAACGCACGTCTGACGAGTTTGACATGGATCACTCGGGCATGTTGGTTCCGAAACGTTCCAGTGTTTCTACGTCCAAGGATCGCGGTCAGTCTGGTTCCAAAGAAGAGAAAACTTCTTCCCTTCGTAAGCATCGTAGCACTGCGTCAACAGCATCAACTAGCAGCGCTCGTGATAGAGTACGAGAACGTCGCAGGGAGAGTCTGTCCGCCGGCGCGTCAGCGAAATCTAGTTTGGTAGCGCCGTCCACTGAATCAACCCCGATTGCGATCCCTCCCCGCATGGACCGTGAACGGAGCACACATGCACGTCAACTTTCTGCCGGAGACTCATCCTCCGGTCCCGACCCTACTTCGGTGGCTCATCCTCGGCGTGTCCTCACCACTGATTTTTCGCACTTGCCTCCTTCGCCTTCCACGACATCTATCCACCAGTTCCTCAAGCATGCTGGCAGCGGTACAACCCCACCCCATCGCCCCTCTTCTTCATCGAATAAGGAGTCTTCTCATAGCCATGCTTCACCAAACGTTGCACACTCCCTCCTCCGTGGGACTCAGGAAGGATGGTCTAGCATGGATGACGACGCCCATGCGGAAGCCCTTCGCAAGTTAGACGGACTGTCTGGCAAAACCGCTCGTGCGCGTGCGAGCGTAGGTAGTTTAAATCGGGCGAGCGTGAGTCGACCTGGAACACCGGGAAGCACTACTGGGCGGTCTGGTGTGCACTGGGAGGGGGTCGGGAATGAGGGCGGAAAAATCAGTCGAAGAGGTAGCAGCAAGGAAAAAGAGAGAAAGGAGGAGCCTCGTCAGCCGACGTCAGGGCTTGGTATTTCCGGTTCTTCTGGAGATGTCGTTACTCAAGACGCTCAGGAACCACGAGTAGGGGCAATCACGAGTGGGGATGAGCATCACAGCTCTTCGGGTCCTGAGAAACCCTCGAAAAAGCATGGGTCAATCGGTGCTCGCCTTAGCTTCACTCCTAAACGCGGATCTGCCTCGTCTACTACTTATACAAGCACCCCCACGAGCTCGCGGGATTCGGCATCTTTATCTACTGCTACCAGTGCGACCTCAGTGTCTGCCCCTTCCGGTTCAGGCAGGCATTCTACGGGTGTTGGAAAGGGAAGGCGTAACAGCGCGGGTAGTGACATTTCCAGTGTTTACTCTGGTGCCGATGGCGCGCTATACAAAGATCGTACCGGATCACTTGCCGCCAGTGCAGAAGCTTCGGAAGAGGATCGTGTTCCCCCAGTTCCTCCATTGCCGAAGGACTTGTCAAGTTATCGTTCCCCTCCACAGTCTTCGCACGGCATTACCTTTCCCCCTTCTGGAGCGGATGATAGCGAGGTTGACCGCACGATCTCTCTCGATGTCCCCTCGACCTCGAAGCCTTCAACCCACTCTCACGCGTCTCATCCTCACGCGTCTGCGAATCAAGCAAGTCACTCCGCTCCTGAGTCTGCGCCTCCTGTTACCAAGACGCCTTCAAAGAAATGGAGTTTTTCCAACGCGCTAAACATTAAGTTGACGAGCTCGCCATCTATCTCCTCGATGAAAGACAAGGACCATTCACTATCAAATAGCAAGACGGCTAGCTTCCCGTTGAGTCCGCGTTCAATGCAAAGCTTTAGTCAGCAACTGCGCAAGTCCACATCGAGGGAACACGCCCTCTCACCTTCTGTGGTTCCGAATGCATATTGGTCGCCCGTCCAACCTGATGCGATGACATCTGCCGCGTCGCTCGCCTCCCTTTCTTCTGTTGGATCTACTCGGGGTCCGAAATCGCCCGCTATCCTCTCCGCCAAGACCCCCGATCGCGAAAGGGGATTTCCTAGCCGTCCTGGGACCGGCTCTAGTGGCAGCAATAATACGACTGGATTGTCGGCTCCGCAGAACGCACCCCTCAGCCCAGCTTCATCTATACGGAGGCATCAATCCAAACGTCTCACACCCTCGTCAATTCCGTTCTTCCGGCGTTCCTCTTCGCAAAGTATGCAGATTCCACTCACAAATGTTACACCCATGTCAACTTCACCCACTATGCCATCGGCTCCGGCTTCCACCCACAATCGTCAGAGGGGTTCTCCTGTTAAGGATTCGTCTCGCACTGTACCTCCTACTCCGAGTTCGCACAAGAAATCTTCCGTGCTCAGTTTGGGGTTGCCATCACTCCTCAAGTCTAGTTCTAGAAGGAGTCTACATGGTGATAAGAGTGATACTGGGACAGGCAAAGAGACCAGGGATAGCTTACGAGCGCGGGACGCAGAGAAGGAGAAGAGCAAACAAGATTCAAAAGATCGGAGCGAGAGCAGGATATCGGTCCTCATGGGTCGTAAGCGGGGCAAGGTAAGCGGGGAACGTGGTCATCGCGTGGAAGATGTACTAATAGCGTCTGTCAAGACGTTGTCATCTACGGACGCGAAAAAGACCAGTGCTGCTGTGACTTTACCACCCATGCAGATGACCGCGCTTCCCGCCACGACTGCGCAGCGTGTCGCCAACCTCAAGACTAGTAACAATTCGATCTCAACACCCACAGCTGCGACTTCTATCGCGAGGACAGGATCATCCTCTCGCGTCACTTCCCAAACTGTCAGCTCGATGCAGAAGCAGTCTGATGCTTCTCTCCGTAGCAGGAACCAGCTTCCCACCATCGCAGGTTCACCTTCAGTTGGAACCACCGGGTACAATGCGTCAAAGGATTCAAAAGATGGCCCACCCTCAGTTTTGCTGAACTCCATGTCCTCTTTAGCGAAAGAAACGCCTACGAAGATACCACGTATCTCGAGTCGTACATCCGCTGCTGGCTCCCCAGGATTGGGAGTGAGCTCGGCCCAGAGCACTCTTGTCGGTCGGCGCATCAGTCTTAACGTTACTGCACCTTCCACCGACCCCTCGCCTACACCTGGTGAGAGGGTCACCAACGAATTCGGCGTGTTGGATAGCACGGAAACTCAAGGTGGAAAGACAACGATAGCGGAGGCCCATACCCGACGTCAATCCATACGTGTTTCTCCGACGGGGAGCTCGAGAGTGCCTCGCCAGCCTTCTGGTCCTCCGTCTGCAGGTGGGATCCCTCGTAAACCTAATCGTGACTCGGTTTCGTTCAGTGCGTTGCGCAAAGCCTCTACTGGCTCTGTGGCTTCGACAGCATCTGTGGCAGCTCAGCCGAGCGAATCATCGCATACTCATCACCGTTTCTCGGCTCTTTCACCTTCAAAGAGCCTTAAGCTTTTGAGTCCGAAGATTTCCTTACCAACTTCGCGCACCTCAAATAACAACAGCAACGCGGCGAGTTCAAGCGCACATCGTGCTCAATCTGGGACACCCTCATCAAGCCGTCATTCCTTGTCTACACCCTCTCCCGTCCCAAGCACAGTGGATGAGGAAGAGTTACTCGGGGATGAGGAGATGCTCCAGTATATCCGGCGCCAGCAGGCTAAGAAAATGGCTACCGGCGCAACGCAGGAGGAGTTGGATGAACTGCTTAAGTTCCCTGAACCAATACCCCCGAGTCCCGGACTTACGCCAGAAGGTACGTCGTCAATGTTTACAGACATAAACCTGCCCACCGACACCTCGTAGAACTTTTAAAGAGTTCCCAAGCGCAATTCTTGACAGCCTACGAGCGCGAAGAGTGTCTCAACTATCCCCAGGTGTACTGCGTCGGTGCAGGCAGCCAGAAGAAACAGGCTCATCCGGACTTCTCGGCTAACAACTTTGGGTATGACGACGAGCGAGGCGACTACCTCGTTGTCAATAACGATCATCTTGCTTATCGTTATGAGATCGTGGATACGCTCGGCAAGGGTTCATTCGGTCAGGTCTTAAATTGCAGGGACCACCAGACTGGTGAGTCTGTTGCGATCAAGATCATCCGCAACAAGAAGAGGTTCCACCACCAAGCATTGGTTGAGATCAAGATTTTGGATAACCTTCGCAAATGGGTGTGTAACATTGACCTTAAAACACTCGCTCCTACTTGAACGACATCCCTCAGGACCATGAAGAGAAGCATCATGTCATCAAGATGACTGAGCACTTCTATTTCCGGAATCATCTCTGTATAGCGATGGAGCTACTCAGTATTAATTTGTACGAACTGATCAAGGCGAATGGCTTCGTCGGCTTCACCACCGCGTTGATTCGGAGATTCACAAGCCAGATGATCATGTCCTTATGCTTGATGCGCCACCACAGGATTGTCCACTGCGATTTGAAACCAGAGGTGTGTTTTTGAGATCCCTCGCTTGTGACTCTCGTCTGACACGACATGCAGAACGTTCTCTTGAAGCATCCAGCTAAGAGTGCCATTAAAGTGATTGACTTCGGCAGCAGCTGCTTTGAACACGAAAAGAGTATGTAGTTCTAGATTGATCATTTGTCTCTCTGATCTTTCCCATAGTCTACACGTACATTCAAAGTCGCTTCTATCGTTCTCCTGAGGTCATCCTTGGCATGAACTATCACATGGCCATTGACATGTGGAGTTTGGGTTGTATCCTTGCTGAGCTGTACACTGGCTTCCCCATCTTCCCGGGTGAAAACGAACAAGAGCAGTTGTCATGTATCATGGAGGTTCTTGGGCCCCCAGACAAGGACTTCGTCAACCGCAGCTCCCGCAAACGGCTCTTCTTTGGTATGTTGTATAATCAGTTACTCGGTCCTTCACTCACGTGTGTCTAGATAACAACGGCGCTCCACGGCCAGTGGTGAACTCCAAGGGCCGCAGAAGGAGACCTGGGACCAAGTCTCTTGCACAAGTCCTCCGGTGCCAAGATGAGGATTTCGTGGATTTCATAGCACGCTGTTTGGTTTGGGATCCTGAGCGACGGATGAAACCCCAGGCAGCTTTACAACACGCTTTCCTCAAGGCTGGTCGTCGCTCCAAAGTCACCAGTCCTTTACCCGCCACAGCGAAAGCTTTGCTGTCATCGTCGAATCTCACGAACTCCCGTATTTCCAAGGTCACCGAGACACCGAAAAAATCACAGATCAGTGCGCCGACTCCCTTGACTGCTCGAACCACCCGCACCCTTGTGAACGGGGTTGCTTCCACTCCCTCCCACTCGACCTCAATGGGTCCGAGTTCCCGTACATACCGGTCATCGCAACCGCACGGCCTTTCTTCTCAATACTCCAGCCGCACGCTCGGGCTAGCAGTGAGTCGTCCATCATCATCGGAACAGCCTTTCGGACAGGAGCTTATGGGATGGCTTCAGACGACAGCTACTAAATAGGTGGTCGGTGTGGTCTGAATTAATCTGTCTTTCCCACTTCTTCCATAGTCACCCTCTCTTCCTATCAAACATCTCAGGAAATTTTTCCTAGTTGCTAGAGTCTTCCTTAAAACAACGAGCTGGCCTTCCCTTTTCTCAGGAATACCCCTGGTCCGCTGTACTTTACCCCGCTTGTTTTTCTGCATGTTATCCGTCGGGATTCCGCACATTATCATAATGCTCGCATCACTCAATTGACCGTCTGTTCGTTCGGTGGATCATGGAATAGTACATATCAAAGCTCAAACCAACCCGTCTTCCATCTACCTACATAGTGTACATGCAACAAACGCAGACTATGTCGATATCATACATTGCAAAATCATTTTGTTGACGATTCCGACGTCTGTTCCAAGCACGGCGACAGCTCCTTGGCTAGCATACGTTCTTCTGGATTCCACTTCCAACACCTATTCAACGCCTCCCACAGCCCATCCGACATCCAAGGCGCTGCTTCCGGCTCCTCTGGCCGGTGCGGTAACACCCCCTGAATAAGGTCCTGTACGACGGAGACGTCCCTTCTCCGATGCGAATAAGGAGGCTTCATCGTGAGGAGCTCAAGCACGCTCATCCCGAACGCAAAGACGTCCGAAGCCATCGTCGGCGTCGTATCCTCGCCATCGGCGAGCTCCGGAGCATGCCAACGGACGGCAGAGGTGTTGGTGAGGATGACCATGGCTGATTTACCAACGACGTCGGTGAGGACCTGGGTCAGTCCGAAATCGGAGAGTGTGACGATTCCCTTGAGGGGGGGGAGAAGAAAGAGGCGGGGGTAAGCGGGCGAAAGGATGAGTGCTGCGATGTTTTCTTACCTCTTTTGAAACCAACATGTTGGTCTGTGCAGCGTTTGACGATCAGCATGGACGAAACCCCGATAAGAGGTGAGCGCAAGACTTACGCATTTCACTGGGAGGCATTTTGTGGTCAGTAAATGGGGAGATGTGGGATACGGCTTGAATACTCACGATGACCGTGCACGATCTGTTGGTCATGCAGATACTCGAGACCTTTGGCGGCTTGACTAAGCTGGGGGACGCAGTCAACTAGTTGTCGCTCGAGGACATCCCAGGGAACCTACCAGCTTCAAAGGATTGACGTCTGGGTTTTCATGGCGGTAGCTGTTGATAACCGTTAGAATGTCATCAAACGAATGTCATAGAAACACTCACTTGCGGACGTTGTCCGATTGCCACGGAGAAACCTATGGACAAGCATGGTCAGTAGTGTGTCGCACAATCTTGTCAACCTAACAACTTACGATGTGGATGGGTCCCATATTGGTCACGATACCCAACATTGTGAGCACGTTCTCGTGCTTGAGTTTCGACCAAACGGTGATTTCGTGCTCGAAACGCTACAATAAAGGGGTGGATTTAACACAGATCGAGCAGAACATGCTGCCGAGTGGAACACTGACCATTTGCAACCTCTTTGCCTTGGGATCATTCTCGTCCAGAATTCGTAGCGTTTTCAATGCCACCTGAAGACATATGGTAAAACGTTGCGACAACATGAATAGGCATATATATGCGCACCTTTTTCTCGCCCAGCCAACGACCTTCAAATATCTGACTATAAGGACCACCGCGAACGGGTGTTGGATTCGTCTTTTTCACCTGATTGTCCAAGAGAGGTATGGTGGGTGGAATGTTAGTGAGGCGATGAAGATCAAGGAGCGCTTGCTCGATCTGGTTCTGTACAGTTGTGATGGGTGAAGGGGGGCGGGAGGAATTAGGAGATTGATCGATCTGCCGACCATCACTAAGGATTGTGGCGGACGGAACGAGAGCATCTTCACGAAGCCCTACGAGGCGCTGTTGAACCAGAATTTGATCTGAAACCCATATCCCGCTGTGGCGAAGAGAACCCTACCTCTTGACCCACACGCATGAGCTCATATGCTGCGTTCCCTCCAGAGGTATGTTGCTGAGCAGCTCGGTCAACTTCTCTAGAGGTAATATAGAGCTGTTGTAGTGTCTCCGACACGGAAGCGTGATTATGCTGCATCATATCCATCGATCGTTGATGCATGCGCATGATTGCAACTGGATTTGCGAGCTATGGAGGCGTGAGTTCATGGTCGAGTCAATTCAAGGTGGACCTGACTGACATGCAACCGTTCCATGGCGTTATCGACTTCGGCATAACACCTGTCCAGGTCACTCGCGATCTGCGCACTCTTGACTATGAACCAGATACGCGTCAGAGAAGGATACGAGTGGGTAGGATGTACTCCCTCACGGAATCTCTTGACTTTTCCGCAATCCGCCCATTTTTGTACACGACGGTGGACGCTCCATAAGACACTAACACGCATCCAATGAACTAAGATGGGAGACTAGATAAGAGAAGCACTCACGCCTCTACCTCATCGAATGCAGCAGTCATGTCAGTGCCTGCCAACGACGAAGACTGTTCGCCGATGAAGTTTAGCAGCGTCGTGCACCGCTTAACCAGCTGTGCAGACTTTTGCTGTGCCAGATAACAAGGATGGAAGTGATAAAGGAGGATGGCAATAGCCTTAGCAAAAAGACGACAACGTCCCAGAGGTCGTTCACCTTGTGTGTCGAGACTTCTGAACAAGCTGCGTTGATCATCTGTAACACCATCACGCATCCCGCAGCGAAGGGGACGCCAGATAGCGTCGCCGCTAGCTGAGCAACACCCAACGTTGGTCCAATGACGCCAGTCGCCATAAGTTCACGAAAATGACAACGTCGAATATAGCGGAAGGATCGAGTTTGCAAGAGGTCCAGGGAACGGATGCCCACAGCTAATGGCACCCGAGTCGCTGTCTAATATATACCCAGGCTTGTGGCAGGGGGTAAAGACACCCAGATGTTCCGCAGAGAATGAACCTGGTGCTGTGTCACATGGGAATTGAGTTTCAAAGCGGCCACGTCTAACTGAGGCATGGAGGTGGACCCACAACATTGTTACATGCTATATCCTTCCAGCGTCTTACGTGTGCATTAGCTGTGCTGGCGCCTATCGACTTCTACTACATAGTAGAACTTCTAGTATGTTCACGAGTGGCGTACATTCAGATGCTGAAAAACGTACGAAATGGTTCACGCACGCACCAGAAACGAGGAGGATGCTCGCAGATAGTATCAGACGCAGCCAACGCACTCAGGATGTAAGTTCTTGTGAATGCCATATGATGGCGGTGAGCAACACAGCTCGAAGACGGTTTTTCCGAATAGCAGTGGTCGATCAAGGCAGTGTGAGCAATTCTTGAAGGGGTTCAACGTCACCGACGTCGGACGCGGGGATTGTGTGACACCGCGATCAAGCCGGTGCTGTCCGGTGAACTTGACCCCCCACCACGATGGGTCGCAAACGACAACGTTCGCGGGCTGCATTGACTGACGACGATGAACAACCTGTCGTCACCATTGACGAATCCGAGTCTCCACAAGACCGCGACTCGACATCTCAAGCGGACGAAGACGACGACGACGAGCTCACCGAGGAGCGGAGGAAGGAGCTCGATGTCTGGGACGCGTTCAAGGAGGAACACCACGAAGGTCTGTTTCCAACGCTCCTACTCGACCGTCGTGCAGACACCGACTTGTCTCTCATATCATTTACTAGTTCTCGAACAGCTGCCGTTGTCGTTGCATCGCCAGTTCAAGTTGATGCGCGAATTGGACTCTCAGAGCGAGGGTACGCGTCCCCGAGTCTCTCGTATCGGGTGTCTCTGACACTTTTGGACTGGTGGCAGTTTTCCGGGTAGACCTCTTGACGTCAGTTCGGCGATACATTCACCTGCGAGAGAGCCTAGCGGCACGAAATGCGAAAGACGACTCCTCGCATGCGGAAGGAGCTCAACCCGACGCGACGGACGTGAACAATTCCAATGTTGATCAGGGAGGCGACACGTCACCAACTGCAATGCAGGTCGACTCTGCTGAATCCTCGCATGGCAAAGCGCCTGTAAACGGCAACCTTCGAGCGGGAAACACGAACGCTAGCCCTCCTGGGGCATACCAGCCAAAGCCCGGAGAGACGACACGTACGCTCCTCCAACACATTGCCCAAACTTCCGAAGAGGCTATCCGGACTGCAGAAGAGAAAGTGAGCATTGCGCAGACTGCATACGAAACTGTGAGAGAATCGTCCTCTCTTTCCCGCCTTTGTATATCGCTCATCCGCGCATGCGATAGGTGGACCGCCATATCCGCTTTCTCGACCAAGCTATTAAAGAACAAGAGGCTGCCATATCCCTTGGCGTTCGTCCCGGCACCCACCTAGCTCCAATCCTTCTCCCGGACCTTGTCGTCCCCCGATGGGCACGTCCCTCACGCGTCGAACATAGCCCCGTCCCATCGCTTTCTCCCGAACCAGAGCTGTACGTCGAAGAGCCCCCAGTCTTCGAGCTTCCCCCACCACAAATCCCTTCGCCCAAGGCACCAAAGAAGGGCAAAAAGGCTGCTGTTCCCAAGCCCGCCAAACCTGAGAAAGAGGAGATTCATCCACCCGCCGTGGTTGGCAGCGAAGAGCCTCCCGTGGCTCCTCGCACGCGTCGTATGGGTGTCCGGCTCACTATTCCTGCTCAACCTCAGCCCCCAGGGCCGAGCGTTCCAGCCAACCCGAATGAACCTCGGTATTGCTATTGCAACCAGGTATCGTATGGAACGGTGGGTGTTGTCACCCGTTCTTCCGCGCATTTTTTCGTGTCCCCTCGTCGACGTGCTCTGGTTCCCTAGCTGTTCCCTCCCCTCATTCTTTGACTGTTACTTACTTGGGATGCTGTTTGCGATGACCTTTGTAGATGATCGGGTGTGACAACGAGAGTTGTAAATTGGAATGGGCAAGTTGTTTTCGCCACCCTCCCGAGTGATGTGCTGACAGGAACACTTAGTTTCACCTTGGATGTACTGGTCTTTCGGGGGTGCCGAACAAGAAGACGGAATGGTTCTGTCGGGAGTGCAAGCCCAAGATGACGCAAAGGGGGAGATCCAGAATGTGAAATCCAACGATACAAGCACGCCAACATCAAAGCTGGAGAGCGTGACAACACTAGTACATGTGGTATAATACAGCAAATAACTTATCATAGCCTGAGTCGATCCGTGAACTAGTCCGCGGTGACGCTCAAATTGAGCTTGTTGGCGAGTGTCTCCATATATACCTCTGCAGATGGATATCAGCTAATGGATCAGCTTGACAGGGAAAGCCTACCTGTTTCATGCCGAAGCTTCCAATATTCGGCAAGGAGCTCGTTGAGCTCGGCCTCGCTTTTCTTGAGGTGTTCTGCCATCTGAGTCGTATGAGTGCCATGGACGAGGCATGGGAATGGAAAATTTTACCTTTGCCTCGGTGTCATCGGCTTCTTTGCGGTGTTCCTCCACTAGTTTGTCATTATCGCGGCGTTCAATGTCCATTTGCTCGTATTCACGTTGAAGTCGTTCGATGGTCTGCTGGCTTGCGTGACGCTTCTCTTCTGCATGTCTCTGGGCCCGTTCGAGCTTTTCTTGGGCATTTGCGAGCTGTCTGTGTACTCGCTGAGATGCTGCGTGAGCGAGGGAAAGCTGGAACGGGGAGAAGGTGACGACATGCCTCCTTTTTCATTTGGAGTTCGATTCGTTCAATCTTTTTATAGTCTAGGCTATCTTTGACGTCGGCAAGCTCCTTTTGGGAGCTTTCTAGGAGTTGGGCTTCTTTCTCGATGGTCTGAAGCTGTTCTATGCAACTGCGCACGTCCTAAGGGGTGGAGTGAGCAGAGGGGCAAGAATAGGGAAGCGGGGGACCTTTTCGATGTTTGTCAAGACGGTAATCTTTGCCTGGAGATCTCTTGCCTTTGCTTCGTGCATGGCAAGAGTTTTTTTATCGTCGATGGCGGTAGACCCCATTGTGGAGATGTTGCGCTTTATTCTTTCGGGGCTTCGGACGATCCTGCTTCTGGTGCGTTGTATGTTGTCCAAGAGGAGGGAGGTATCAGAGTTTATGTTTTCCTTTTTCAAGATGACGTTTGCTTTTTCGACTTTGAGGGTTTCGATGTCCTTTACGACGACCTGTGTTGTTTCCTTGGTGGCCATGAGATGGGCGGTTATAGCGGCATTATCTGCGCGGAGTTGATCGCACTTTGGTTCGTCTTTTGCGCGTTGTGCCCTGGGACGTTGCTGAGGAGGGGTCGAGGACGTGGCGAGGACGGTGCTTACTTGAGCGCATTGAGTTTGTGTTGAAGGGTAGCGAGTTCCTGGGCGACCTGCTCCCTTTCTTCGATGATGGTGGTGGACTGGTCACGGAGGTTGGCGACGAAGGGGGTGCATTGTTCTGCAAACTTGACAAAGTTGATGAAGGCGGAGAGGACGAAGCGGGTGCGTTCTGCATCGGGGAGGTAGAGATCCATTGCACTAAAGTCCATGATGCGCGCGGCGTTTGCAAAGCGGGTGAGGTGGTAGAGGAGAAAGTTGTGTGCGATGCTGGTGACGTAGAGATCCTGGTGGGGGGGGTGAGGTCAGGCGAAAAAGGGGAGGTGATACATACTGTGTTTGGATCGTCCAGTGCAGCGAGTGCGTTCTGCACGGGTTCGTGGAGGACCTCTGGTGCGATGGAGGTGACCTGCTCTAGACAAGCAGTGTATACGCCTGTGACAAAGTCTGAGGAGGGACGTGCGAGCTGTTCGTTGCTGACTGAGAGACCCCACTCTGAGAGAGCGGCCATGATCTCTGTGATGGGCATGTTTGGGAACCAATACTGACCGGACATTTCTTGTCTTATGATGATAGAGATGGTGATAGTCGCGTCGCGGTCACGTGGTCTTTAATTGGACGCGACTGATTATCCGTTTCGTCGACTTGTCTCCGTCGAGCTGCCATGTCCATCCCAGATTTACCTCAAAAACAGCCAAGAAAGGTCGTTTCAGATTCTCCTGCTCTTCTTTGCTTTCGTTGACCATCTTCAAGGCGATCTCCAAGTTCAAGCCTGCCCTCGCAGGTCCAGGTGGCGCATCGTCCACCGCAGCGAGTGCGTGGCGAACATCCTCCACCCTCCCTGTCTTCTCCACTCCAAATTTCAACAAGAAGCCCGCACCACCCATGTCCGCACCCACACACTCTCGCGACATCCTCGAAATACCCGACTCTCCCTCTGCCCCACTCCCCGCAAAGCGCATCTCTTCAGACTTCTCAGACCGTGCTCAGGTCGCACCCTCAAAGCGCTTCAAACCCTCCCTTCCCCTCGACATCGAACACGTTCCCCATAAAATTCACGCCTCAAGTTCAACCCGTCACTGCTCCCCGGACCGAGGAGAGACCTCTAGCGAGGTGGATTCTCTCAACTTGGGTTCTCGTCGTATTAAACCCCCAGCTGACCCTTTCAAGTTTTCTCGTAAGCTCCCTCCCTCCGTTCCCTCTCCTTTTCGCCCTCTCCTCCCCAACAAGTCGTCCCCTCAAAAGACATACAGTGACTTCTCCGACCTCAACTCGGTACATTATCTTTCCATCTTCCCTCCACCATCTCTTACATCCACCAGAAATCGCTAGATGACCTCAGGTCTTTACTGTCCGCTAACCACGACTTTCGCGCCATGATCGGCAAAATGATATCTGATCATATCAAGAGCACTCAAGAATACGATATCATGGCCCTCTCCCTCTACCTGTCAGTGTCCCTCACGCCATCTTCGTCCGCACCTCATTTCCTTGTAGATCTCAAACAGATGACCGTATTCGCGCTCTTAAGCAACGCATCACGTCCTTTGACGCTGTCGAGGAAATCGAGCAACCTCCTCGATCACTTCCTGCACACTTGCCCATGTTGCCTTCAGCAAGTACCTCCTCCAATTCAATCAGCAAACAACTCGATACCAGACGTACTCCGCCCTCCTCTATGGCTATTTCGGATACCTCCAACACAACACTCGACTCCAACACAACAACCAATGTTGCTTCCAACACGATCCAGGACACTCCTATGACAATCGATTCACCAGACATCGTGGAACTTGATTTACAGGACATATCTACAGCAACCCTCGTTGTCGGTGATAGCGACGATACATATTACGACAAGTTTGATCCGATCCCAGATGACTTGCCTTTCTTCGACACAGACAAGCCCGAAGTACCCCAACCCTCACACACCACATCCACGTCCATGACAGCTTCTTCATCGATGTTTATTCCAGTCATTCCCGCGACTCCTGGCGGACGGATAGATCATACCTCCTCACCATACTACAAGGAAGTCATCTCCATTCTCAAGAATACCTTCAAGTTGTCAACGTTCCGCACTAACCAGCTAGAATGTATCGTTGCCACATTAGACGGCAAAGATGTCTTCTATCTCGCCCCAACCGGGGGTGGTAAATCTCTTTGTTTCCAACTCCCCGCTCTCTGCGTCACAGGCAAAACCCAAGGAACGACCTTTGTCATATCTCCGCTCATATCTCTCATTACGGACCAAGTCACAGCCCTGCGGAAGAAGGGTGTCCCTGCTTTCCCCCTCACGAGCGCTGCAGAGGAAAACGAAGTCCGGCAGGCGATGCGCATGATGAGAAGCAACGTCGAAGAAAAACCAAAGCTAGTATACACCACTCCAGAAAGATTACAGAAGAGCGACTGTCTTAAGGACGTCGTAGATCAACTGTACGAGGAGAAGCAGCTAGCAAGATTCGTGATCGACGAGGCACACGTCATTGGAAGCTGGGGAAGAGATTTCCGTGCCTCTGTAGGTCTAAAGTCTACCTTCGCTTCTGCTGACCCTCCAAAACGCGCGTTCCTGATTTGAGCATCAAGTATGCAGAGTTGAACATTCTCCGCAAGAATTGGCCCAACGTACCCATCATGGCGCTCACCGGCAGTGCAAACAAGGATGCAATAGAAGATATCAAGCACAACCTTGCAATGCAAAACCCTGTCTGCCTCGCCCAGTCTTTCAATCGCCCAAACCTACACTATTCAGTCCGCAAGAAGCCGTCCCTGAAAAAAGACCTCGTGCAAAATATCGCGGGATTCATCAAGACACATCACCCAGGCGGCACTGGCATCATCTATGTGCTGTCCAGAGCCGAGTCCGAGGAAATGGCACAGAAACTCAGGGAAGAGTGGGGAATAGAGGCGAGACATTACCACGCAGGTATCGACAATGAGGAGCGAAAGATCAATCAGGATGATTGGATGGTGGGGAGATGCAAGGTTATAGTGGCCACGGCACGTATCATGTACTACAGCATGGGTTATTGCGGCTCATCTCTCCACAGATTGCTTTTGGGATGGGAATTGATAAACCAGACGGTATGCGTTTTATAGTCCTCCTTGGGGACGAGACCCTGACCTCTATACTTAGTCCGATTCGTCATTCACGCAACGTTATCAAAGGAGATGGATGGGTACACGCCACTTCTTCTGACTAGCCAGTACTTGGATTGACGGATACCTCAGGTATTATCAAGAAACGGGGCGAGCCGGCCGAGATGGTCGATCCTCCGACTGCGTTCTTTGTAAGCGTTTACCCCCTCTAGACCCTTGCAACTGACGACTTGACATATGTTTGCCTCGCGCTTTCAGTCTACACGTATAGTGATGCTGTTAAAATCGAAAAGATGCTTCGGAATCCCAACAGCAACGATCCCACACGCGATAAACCTTCTGATGCCGAGATCGAACGCCAGGTCGCCAAACTTCAAGGTGTCGTTGCTTATTGTTGCAACGAATCCGATTGTCGACGTGTGCTCATTCTCCGTCACTTTGACGAGGAGTTTAAGCCAGAGGATTGCCACAATCAATGCGACAACTGCCACCGGCCTGGCACGCTGACCCAGTATGATTTCACCACAGAGGCCCAGCAAATCATCCGACTGTTGCAAGAGATGATGGCTGTGAATAGTCGTGGCGTGACACAAGGTCAACTCAAGGATACGTGGAAGGGCAAGAACAACAAAACCGTCCAACAGTACAAGGGGCTCTCCTTGTACGCTTCCGGTAAAGCACTGAGTCACCCCAACGTTGAGCGTATATTCAACCACCTCGCCACCGAGGGGGTCATCTCGATGTACAGAGTCGCGTCTAGCAGTGGTTATTCTAATACATATATCCAGGTAACTGGCGTTTTTTTCGTCCCTCTCCCGTAGACGCTGACATGGTCATTAGCTCGGTAGTGCTGCTCCGGATTATCTGGATGGAGGTAAACAATTGGTATTGTCTTGGAAAGAAAAGGAAGAAGATACCAAAGCATCCGCGAAGAAGGCGTCCGCGAAGCCCACGCCACGCAAGAAGGGCAAAGAACCGGATCCTCAGCCAGTATCTCTGAATCATTACCGCAATCTGTACGAAGATATCGAGGATGCAGACGATCCGTTCGAATCGGAAATGCTCAACAATGTAGTTGACGATACCGATGTATCCGAGCCGACGACATCCAGGATCCCGCAGGTTGGTACGTCGCGGTCAGCTGGTTTGACGGACCGTTCGACGGCTTTGCAAAGCAAACCGGCCGCGGTCCCTGAAGATGAGCCTGCTGTGAGATTGGAGCAGTTGAAGGAGATGAGACTTCGGGTAGGTGCTTAGATTTGCGTTTAGATCGATGCGTGAATTGTCCTCGCAA
>JBBPQU010000341.1:0-24174 GCA_038092655.1 Boletus sensibilis | reverse complement strand
GTCCCTTCGTACGTTCCTCGATGAGCACCTAGCAATGGGGTTCATTCGTCCCTCCTCTTCCCCTCACGCCACTCTGGTCCTCTTTGTCCACAAGAAGGATGGCTCCCTCCGTCTTTGCGTCAACTTCCAAGGACTCAACAAAATCATGAAGAAAGACCACTACCCACTCCCCCGTATCTCCGATCTCCTAGATGCTCCGAGCCACGCCAAGATCTACACCAAAATCGACCTCCGGCACGCCTACCATCTGGTTTGCATTATGGAGGGAGACGAATGGAAGATGTCCTTCCGGACACGCTATGGCTTGTATGAGTGGCTCGTCATGCCATTCGGTCTTACCAATGCCCCTGTGGCATTCCAGTGGTTTGTTAACACAGTCTTTGCTGACCTCTTGGATGTTTGCATCATAGTCTACCTGGACAACATCCTTATCTACTCCGCGGACCCTGCTTCCCACAAGGAGCATGTCCGGGAGGTCCTCTGGAGACTCTGCAAACACGGCCTCTACGCAAAGCCTGAGAAGTGCGAGTGGTCCACAGATACTACTGAGTATCTCAGTTATTTCCTTTCTCCCTCCGGTCTCACTATGTCCTCAGACAAGATTAAGACTATACAAGAGTGGCTGGAACCTTGGAAAATCAAGGACATTCAATCCTTTCTTGGCTTCGCCAATTTCTACCGCCGTTTTATAGCAAATTATTCCGACATTGTCATTCCTTTAACTTGCCTTACTCGCAAAGGCACTCCATGGTCCTTTAACTCGCCTTACTCACAAAGGGACTCCATGGTCCTTTAGTGACGATTGTCGCTCTGCCTTCCACGCCTTGAAAGATGTGTTCACTTCCGCTCCTATCCTCACCCATTGGTTGCCTGATGCTCCGATGATTGTAGAGACAGACACCTCCGACTATGCCATTGCTGGTATCCTCTCCATCCGTTGTCCAGACAAGGAACTGTGGCCCATTGCTTTCTACTCTTGTACACTTTCTGCCCCGGAGCTCAACTACAACACCCATGATAAGGAACTTCTTGCCATCCACGAGTCCTTCCAGACTTGGCGGCATTACCTCGAGGGCTCCAGCACCCCCACTGATGTCGTTACCGACCACAAGAACCTTGAGTATTTCGCTACCACCAAACTCCTGACTCGCTGGCAAGCCCGGTGGTCGGAGTTCCTCTCCCAATTCCACATGGTGGTTCGTTTCCACCCTGGACACCTTGGCGCGAAGCCTGATGCCCTCACTAGACGCTGGGATGTCTATCCCAAAGAGGGGGATAAGGACTATGCTCGTGTCAATCCCCATAATTTCCACCCTATTTTTACCCAGGAACAGCTCGCTGCGTCCCTCCGAGCTACCTACCTCGCTGCTCCAGTCTTCCAGGCAAGCACCCTTTATGATGTTGAGCAGCTCCACAACAATATCCTCACTGTCCTCCCTTCCGACCCTCTCGCCGAACTCCACATGTTCACTCCAGAACCCTCCAACTCTCATTGGTCAGTCAACTCCGACGGCTTCCTTCGCCTGGATGACCGTATCTATGTCCCTGACTCTAATGACCTCCAACTCCACGTCCTCCGATGCAAACACGACCATCCCCTCTCCGGACATTTTGGCCAGAACCAGACTTTGGAACTAATTCATCACGAATACACTTGGCCAGGTATCAGGACGTTTGTCAATGACTATGTATCCTCCTGTACATCCTGCGCCCACGTGAAGGTTCCTCGGCACCGCCCTTATGGGCTACTGAAGCAGCTCTTCATCCCCAAAAAGCCATGGAACTCCATCTCCATGGACTTCATCGAACAACTCCCCAATTCCTCCGGGTTTACAGCCATACTAGTGGTCGTAGATCGGCTCTCCAAACAGTGTATCTTCATTCCTACTCACAACATGATCACATCCCCAGAGCTCGCCAAACTCTTCCTCCTCCATGTCTTTTCGAAGCATGGAGTTCCCTCCCACATCACCTCCGACTGAGGAACCAAGTTTGTCTCTCATTTCTTCCATTCCCTTGGAAAGGCTCTGGATATATGACTCCATTTTACCTCCAGTTACCATCCGGAAGGAGATGGCCAGACGGAATGGATGAATCAGACCCTCGAGCAGTACCTCCGCATTTATTGTAACTACCAGCAGGACAACTGGTCCGAACTCCTGCCCCTTGCAGAGTTCTCTTACAACAATGCCCCTAGCGCTACCACAGGTGTTTCTCCGTTCTTTGCCAACAAAGGTTACCATCCCAATATATCTGTCCATCCGGAACAGGACCCCACCTCCACTCGTGCTCGAGAATACTCTGTCAACCTCGATACCCTCTATCAGTTCCTCCATGAGGAAATGGCCCATGCCCAACAGTGTTACTAAGGACCCACAGATGCCAAACAGACTCCAGCACCGGACTTCAAAGTCGGTGACCAGGTTTTCGTGAAAGCTAAGTACTTCCGCTCCACTAGACCTTCGAAGAAACTCTCTGAGAAGAGTCTGGGGCTGTATACTGTCATCGCTCAGGCAGGAACCCACTCCTTTACACTCTGACTCTCCGACTCCATGAAATCCGTTCACCCCGTATTCCACATCTCCCAATTAGAACCCTCTGTACCCAACAACATTCCAAATCGGGTACAACCTCCTCCACCTCCGGTTGAAGTGGACAGAGAACTGGAGTTCGAGATCTCCGAGATTCTCAACTCCAAAATAGATCGTTGACGAAGGAACTGCAATTTGTTGTACCTCGTGTGTTGGTCCAGCTATGAAGGTACTGACGAGGAAAACTCCTGGCTGCTGGCCACAGAGCTCGGACATGCCTCCAAACTCGTACAGAATTTCCACTCATGATATCCGAGTAAGCCTGGACCTCACACTGACTGAATGGACAACAACGATGTATTTACTAAAAGAAGAAGAAGGGTGATACTATCTACACTTCCTCCTCCACCTCTGCGTCCTCCTCATCCTCATCCTCATCCTCGTCCTTCTCCGGCTCCATCTCTGCGTCCTCCTGCTCCACCTCCTTTGCCGCAGTTTCCTTCTCCGCCCTCAACTCCTCCACTTCCTCGGCCACCTCACTCTCTTCCCCGTCCTCTATCTCATTGTTACGACTGCGTAACAATGGAACACCAAGATGTATTCCAAGTCTATGTCTTCTCTAGTCTAGTAGACCAAAGGTCCTAGGACTTATGACTGGCCTAGGTCTTAGTCTCAACGAATGGATTAAGAGACGAGGGATCCCTAGGACAAAGCCTAGTATCGAGCTTAGGGTGAGAGACAAGGCGAGTGAAGAAAGACTTTACACCGTAGATTGTGTAGGTCTAAGTTAAGGATATGAGTACAGAGTGGAGAGGTTTATATATGGTAAGAGATAGGGTTCAAGCGGAGCTTGAATGTACATAAGGGCAGGCAAGATGCGAGTCGTGTGACTAGTCGCGTCGCGTGAAGGGATAAGTAAAGAAATACAACGCGTGTGAGAGAACGCGTTAGGAGGCAATGTCTGCAGGATAAATAGGAACAGTACAGAACATATAGGGAGAGAAGGAAAGAACCGGGTCATAAGGAATAGAATCAAAGAGGCTGTTTGAGGCTATGCTCGAAGCAGTCCTCGTAGGCTGTGTCCTGCACAGCGTAGTCTGCGAGAGAGGTGACAATGTCGTTCCAAAGGGAAGACCCTAGGATGAGGGAATCAAGGGTGGACGAAGGAATAGAAGAAGAAAAGGTGGGGGGTCCTTTAATTGTAACACTCATCCTCCATCTCCGTCTCCTCCCTGTACACCTCTGTCGCCTTCAGCTCGATAAGGCGGCTCACCAGCCGCTCCTGGTTCTTGAGCTGCTGGTTCTGAGCCCGGACGGCGTCCCAGAGCTCCTTCACCGCCACCGTCATCCCTCTCGCTACCTCCGTCCACACCTTGATCGCTTCCGTGAAGTCCCCTTGCAAGGACCCCACTACTTCACTCGACCCTTCCTCTGACTCCTCCGTCCTCCTCTTTTTCTTCGCCCTCCACTCCAGTTTCTCAACCTCCTCCATCCCTGGCCGCACACACCTCGCTTTGACCCTCCGGCATGCCTCGCATGATGTGGACTTCCTGGGGCCCAGCATGCACTCGACCCCCTTGGCAGTACACTGCATGTTGTCCTCCTCCTCCTCCTCCTCCACCTCCTCTGTCACTCTTGCCTTCCCCTTGGACTGCTCGGTGCGCTGCTGCTGCTCGCGCATCTCCTCGGCCTTTTCTCCATCAGCTCCATCAAATGCGAAAGGTTAGCGACTCACCCTCTTTTTGGCCGCTGCCTCAGCCGCCTTGCACCTTCTCTCCTCGTGCGCTCTCTCCTCCTCCTCCGCCCAATGTCGAGCCTCCGCCTCCTCCTCCGCCTTCTTCCTCACCTCCTCCTCCTTCTTTGCTTTTGTATGTCACCTTTGTTCGGTGAACTTTGCCACACATAGGCCATCGTTGTCGTCGTTGTGCTCTGCCAACCAAGCATCGGACCAGTTTTTGATGTCGTCGATGTTGGACATGATCATTGTTGTTGAAAGAAGCACCGGTAGGACAGGACGGCTTTTTATAGACCTTGCCTCCGACCCACAGAATTTCAGACTCCGATTTTCACAAAAACTCTGCATTGTCGCTAATGGCCTTCAGGGGTTCAGGCCTAAGTGGGGGATACTGTCATATCCCAAAAATCGACAAGTCCAAGTCCACGCATCTCCGGCCTCATACTCGCCAACTCCAGGTCCGTTTCTCCTTTATCATATCTCCGTTTTCATTAACCTTGTAAAAGCCTATTTCCAATCTCTTCGTTATCCCATCTACCCTGCATCCTGTCACCCCCGTCCTCCCTAACTTACATTAGTTACCTGTTGACCCTTTGACCATCTGTCTCCGTCTTGTTACATACCCTAGAAAATACTCCTCCCCAGAAAATACTCGTACCCCCGGACTTACTACTCTGCCTCCCGTTTCTCCTCTGTATATAAAGTCATACCAGTAGGGCTTGTAACTTTAGTTCGAATATCATCTTAGACTCAACTCCTCTCACTCTGACCCTCCAACTTGAGTCTTGACGACTCACTCTCCGACCAACCTCTACCTTGGCTCTAGGTTGTCATCGACCTTTAGCCCCTTCCATGCTCCACTTTGTTACCTCCGAAATCCAGAACAGGACTCGGACAAGGGCGCACCACATATGGTAAAGCCAAGTCCTGACCACCCCCGACTTAACTCCGGAGTTCCGGAGTTCGCAACCGGAGTTGGACTGGTCTTAACAGGCACAGATGAAGATCGAGGGAGGAAGAAGCGTGACCGCCTGATTATCGGGGTCAGAACAAGGGAAATGGTCACAGCACCGCGAAAGGGCGTCAGGACCCAAGAGATGGGAACTGGGCACATGGATCATCTTGAGATCAAAGTCCGCTAGGTCAAGAAGCCAGCAGGCTTGGCGGCAGTTAAGAGTCTGTGGGAATCGGAAGTACGTCAGGTTCTTGTCATCAGTGAAGACCTGAACAGGAAAGTGGGATCCGTGGAGATAGTGTCACCACGACTTAAGGGCGCAGATGACAGCGAGGAGTTCATGGTTGTAGATGTCATAATTCCACTCGGCGGCGGCCAGGGATTGGGAGAGATAGGAGCAAGGATGCCAATCTCCATTGGAGTCGGCTTGCAAAAGAATGCCCCCGGTGGCATTCCACGAGGCGTTGGTGGCAATGGCAAAGGGAGCGGTGAGATCTGGCATATAAAGTACTGGTTCAGAGAGGAAGAGCTTCTTCAGAGAAGCGAAGGCATCTTGGCATGTGGAAGTCCATGCCCAAGGGAGATTCTTCTTGGTGAGGTCAATGAGGGGGTGAGCGACAGTGGAATAGTTTGGAATAAACTGTTGGTAGAAGTTGGCAAAGCCAAGGAAGGAGCGGACTTCCTTGACAGTCGTGGGGATAGGCCAGGAGGAGATCCCTTCAAGTTTGATGGGATCCATGGTGAGTTCACCGGGTTTGATGACAAGTCCTAGGTATTTGACTTTGTCAGTGGCAAATTTACACTTCTCAAGTTTGAGGTGTAAGTCCAGCTCCATCATACGCTGGAGGACACATTTCGTGTGTTCTTCATGGGTCTTCTCGTTGGGGGAGAAGATCAGGAGGTCATCCATATAGATGATGAGCCATCCTTTGGCAATCATATCGCGAAAGGAGTCGTTCATGAACTGCTGGAACATGGCAGGAGAGTTACAGAGTCTGAAGAACATTACCATGAGTTCAAAGAGACCCTTATGAGTAACAAACACGGCCTTCCATTGATGGCCGTCTTTGACACGGACATTGTTGTATCCCCATCGGACATCGAACTTCATAAAGACCTTGGCGTCTTTGAGTTTGTCCATGAGGTTGAAGATGAGTGGGAGGGGGTAGGTGTCTCAAATGGTATGTTCATTGATGTATTGGTAATCTTGGCATGGGCGGAGTCCACCATCCTTTTTCTTAACAAAGAAGAAGGGGGAGGCTTGGGGAGAGTTCGAGGGGCAGATCTTTCCGGCAGCAAGGTTTTCATTGAGGAAGGATTCAGTGGTGGTTCATTCTTCAGGCGTCAAGGGGTAAAGTTTTCTTATTTCTGGAACGAAACCTTCTTTGAGATTGATTTCGTGGTCATAAGGTCGAGAGAGGGGAACATGGTCGGTGGCTTCTTTTGAGAAGACTGAAGCGAAGTCAGCATAGGCCAGGGGAAGGACCGTGTTGGCCTTATATTAATGAGCGGCGACGGCGAGTTCTGTGGCTTGGGTAAGTCTAGCAACCCGAGCAGATCCTAGAGGGGCATAGCGAGATCCAAACCTGATAGTCTAGTAGAGGGCTTGATTGCTGAGAGCACAATTGAGGAATTGATTTTCCTCTTCCCATCCATTATAGGAGAAGAGTTTCTCCTGTTCGGTGGTGTAGACATTGACATGGCGAGGAGATGCGGGAGGAGGAACCCAGTAATGGGCATTGTGTCGCTTGACATCAGCGACATGGGAGGAGTAAAGTTCCTTCGATTGATCAGAGGATTCAGAGATGGTGACTGTGCATTTAGCCTAGTCGATCAAGAGGTTGATAGTGTGAAGCCAGGGATTCTGAGAAGGATATTATCTCGAAGGGACATCAGGTGGAAAAGCACACGGTGAGTGATGCCTTCTATGTTGAGGAAGACAGTGACTCCATGTCAGATATCACCACTCTTGTTGAAGGAGCTATCGGCATTCCGGGCACAGAGGGGTTGTTGGAGCTTCGTGATGGGAAGGGCATTCTTCTTGGCAAAGTCCCAATCCATACAGTTGATGCTAGCTCCACTGTCGATGAGGGTACGAGTGTTGACAACTTTGAGAGTGTGCGAAGGTACAATGAGTTGTACAGCGATTTCTATTGCCTTGGGTACAAGAGAAGGTACAGTTACACCAGTGCTAGGAGAAGGGGAGTCTGGCATCGAAGCAGATCCCTGGTTTAAAAATCTGCAAGAAAAGAAACATGACAGACATTTTCTTCTTCGTCATCATCATCTTCAACCTCCTCCAGCTTTGGAAGTGTTTCTTCGACTTTGTTGATATGCTTGTTCTTTGGCTTCTCAGCTGGGAAGGAGGAGCATTTGAAGGAAGTATGGCCGGATTTCCGGCATCGGAAGCAGAGGCCTTCCTTGCAGCAACGCTGTCATTCCACATTGGTCAGCTTGCTTACTTTAACGAGGTTGACGTCCATGGCATCAGGGTCTTTGGCAGGAGTGGAAGATCTGGGGGTAAAGGAGTGATAACTGCCCGAGGGTTTCTTGTTCACCTGGGCGATTTCATGAGTACGGTTGCGTTGAGTTTGGAAATGTACAGCTTTTTCATACCAAGAGTCGATGATGGAGGGGACAGTGTCCATCCCCATGATTTTAGACATCAGGGGAGCAGGAATTCCAGATGCAAAGTACCAGATCAAGACATTGGGGTCAGTGATGCGCACAAGGGTGACTTTGTTCTTGAACTCCAAGATATAGTTCTGGAGTGTCGTAGCATGGGATTCGTCCTTCTTTTGGATGATGCAGGTGGTGAAGAGCCAGGCAACTGTGTTGCCGATGGTGTTGTGGTGTTCAAATGCCTTTTTGAAGGCAACTTTGAAGTCATCAAAGGAACTGAGGTCAGGGGTCATGAGAGTCAAAGCAGCTTGGCAAAAGGTGCCAGCCCAAGTGCGAGTGGATCCCTCAGTCATATGAGAGAGGGCAAAGGTGACCTTCTTGGCATTGGAGTTATAAACATCCACATTTACCAAGAGGTAGGTTTCAATGGTGTTGAGCCATTCAATAGCTTGGTCATAGGATCCATCGAAGGCTTTGGGAGCCCCAAGGTGAAGTTCGATGGCACGGGAAGACATTCCAGAGGGAGAAGATGGGGACTGCAATTGGATGGGTGAGGGGACGAGGAATGGGGGGTTCTGAGCTATGGGAGTAGGGGACAGAGGAGTGGGTACTCGAGGGATGGAAAGGGAATGGGAGAGGTGATGGGATAGCTCGGCGTCTTCAAAGGTTTCTTCCCGTGAGGGTAGATTAACATCTGATGGAAAAAGATCTAAGGGATCCTCAGGTTCTTCCTCAGCGTTGGTATCGTCTGAGGTGGATTCAGGGGATTCAAGGGGTTCTGGCCGATGAGGTTGCCAGAGAGAGTCATAGGGGTTTCGGCGAGAAATGGTGGCGGCTTACATAGAAGTAGCCAGCAAGTAGAGCTTAGACCTTTTGTTATGCTCAACCCAGGTAGGACTGAACGTAGCCCTTGATGGTCAAGAGAGGTCTAGGGCAAAGGGAATTCCTTGGACGCGTAAGCATTCACAAGGCGAAGTGAGTCATCCTGTGGTGGAGTCCCGAGACAAAGACAAAGAGACCAGTTTGATAAGGCTGGGTCAGGGGTTCAAGGGGATTCACTGGGTGTCAATATGCAACAACAGCAATGAGGGAAACTGGATGCAGGGGCTCAATAGCTCACCTGACTGGGTCAGAGGTTCAAAGGGACCAGACACATCCAGGTCAAGGGTATGAGAACGAGGGATGAGAGAAAGCGAGAACCAAGTGGATTATCTCAGCTGTGTACGAGGGAAGTACAAGGGTAGACAAGGGAGGTCTAAGCTGAGGATCAACTATGGAGGGAGTTGCATATTTATACGTAAAGATCCAGCGCACAGACCATGGGAAAGAGATACCAACAATGGAAAGGGAATAGGGATGACGCGTCATACGATAAGAAGAGCCAATAGGAAGGCGACACGTCATTAGTATTACAAAGAAAGGAAGATGGCATCATCAAGGTGTGATGACTGTGGAGTCACGTGGGAAATGGCAATAGCTGACTGGAGAAGTCACATGCTCAAATAAAGAAAAGAGATGTATGAGGCGGGAGTCAAACAAGCGACTCGTATTGATACAACACAAGGTTAATCGTGAGAAAAGGAAAAGAGTAAGTGGTGAATCATAACACTACCTACATTGATGTCTCTCAGATTAGACCTACTCAGATCTCCCTATAAACATTGTTGTCTCCTTCTCTCCCTCGCTCCTCCTCTCTTAAGTTCCGGCTCTTACTTGAGTCATCATCTTTGCCCACCTTAGCCATTGCTAAGGAAGTCTCCACCTTCAAGTGTGTACTCATTGGCCACCACCACCGTCAGGAAGACCCTCACGGAAGTAACCTTCAGATTCCAGTGTTGAGTCAACTCCTTCATCCTCACTTTAACTGAGTACTGCTTGGCCACTCTCAGGTCAAGTGTAACAGCAGATATGAAGTAAAGGTGTGAAGATGGAAGAGAGATCTGAGATCTCATGAGAAGAGTAAGTAAAGAGCATCTGAGCACAAAGTCTGTTAAAGATAAGATGAAGAGTGTCTGTGATTAGATAATCATGTGTTGCTGATAAGATAAGAAAGTGAAAAGAAATGTACTAAGTGTGAAAAGGAGTCTTGTGATGGTGCAACCATAACATCCTGTGCCATCAGAGGTTGTACTTCCAATAATTTTCACTGTCATTTTGGGCCAATTTGATTAATTTCACTGTTAATTTACACTATAATACATCGGTGAATTTGAGGTCAGAATCCAGCAGGGTAAATTAGCAGGGTGAATTTGAGGCCCAATCCAAAAATGACAGAACACTATATACAATCCTTTTTCAATGAGTCTTTGCAGAGAGTGTTAAGACTGGGTAAACTCCGAGGGGAACTCCAGAAACTCCGGAGTTGTCTTGGACAGATAGGACTTGGCTTCACCGTATGTGGTGCGCCCTTGTCAGGAGTCCTGTTTGTCCTGGAATTTACTAGGGGTCAGAGTAAGACTTAAGGCATACTAGATGTCAAGTCGAGTGGAGGTTTAGAGGAGAGTCTTGGAGACTCAGGCGGAGGGTTTGGAGTTTATCTTAATCAATATTTGAACTTAGGAAAAAGTACAGGAGTAACGGAGGTTTATATACTACGGAGTCGTAGGGGATTAGTAACAGAGTGGAGCTGGTTTGTAAGTAAAGTATCAGAGGTAGAGTAAAGCTGGAGCTGTGCTCCTAAGCAGAGCACAGGTACAGAGGGAAACAGAGAGTGGGACTAGTATATATGGGGATGGAGATGGAACGTAAGATAACATATTGATCATGGACAAGGTCCAAGGGTCAGGAGTTGCATCTCTAGCGAGAACGCACCAGAATTTGTATGTACAGATGCAGAGTTGGTCCAGAGGACTGGGGTTGGACGTGCAGGATTTCTGGGATATGACAGGCAAAAGCTGTCATCAATGACATGCATGGCAACACAGGGTGCCTTGTTGATGGGTTCAAAACTTCAACCTAAAAAAGCGGCAAGTCAAGCCAACAAACAGCAGTCAGTGACTCACATGGTATGGTGCTACAGGTGGTTGGGGTTTGTTGTTCGTCAGCACAGGTTTATCGTGTATTCATGAACTATATACATAGTATTAGATAATTTTATTCTCACAACCAAGTTGTTCCCACAGTTCACTTTGCAGAGAGTGGATTGTTTCTGCATGACAAAACCCCCCCCCACTACCATGGGAGTCAGGAACCATGCTTCCTTGTGGCTGCCTGGAGGGCTTTAATTATAATCACTGTTGAAGTGCACTGATGTAAAAATAGTGCCTGAGTAATGCCCAATAATTGCAAAGATGAAAGCAAGTGATTGTGCACAACAGGCAAATCTGTTAGTACAAGTTGTAATGCAACACTTTTACAGGTAGCAGTGTGTAATCATAACTGCCAAGCTGGCCATAGTATCCTCTACCCACCAAAACCAGCTCATAACTCATCAATACATTTCCTAAGTTCAGCTGCCTTTGTCTTAAATAACTCTATCTGTCTCCGCCCATCAGTCAGAAGTCTTTCATAGCTGAGGCTAATCTCTTGTCGTATCCATTGTTCTAACGACATTGTTCTTTCATGATGTGCCAGAAGCTGGGAGTTTGCAATTGTGGGCTGCCCAGCAGGTGACAATGAGACAATTGGATCTGGATGGACAGGATGAGGTACAGGGGCACCTGCAAGCGAGATGTCGACATCCATAGAAGCATCAAGAATAGCCTTTTCGTCCCGTTCGCGAGAGACTGTTCGACTCGGCGATGGAGAGCACCGCGACACCGGAACGGATGTCTTGACAGATTTACCGCGAGTTGCTTTAGTCTTGCGTCGGGGCTTGGAAGATACAGTTGAGGTCGTGGAGCGAGCCTTTCCCCGCTTGGCACGTGAAGGTGGCGGGTCTGCAATGTGGACGACCGCCAATTCATCTTCAGACTCCTGTTCTGCATTGTTCGCAGGTGATGATTTCTTCGCTGGCAAGCTAGGCTGGACAGGCTTTGAGCGCGTATGTTTGAACGAGAACGCAAGGAAAGGACAAGCAGCCCCAGATTTACTGTCCCGCCTACGGTGTTCTTGACTGTGGCAGACTCAGCAAAGTTGTTGGCATAGGAAAGTACGAGCCATACACCGGATCGTCCTCTTTCTCCCAACCACCCAGCGAAAGGTTGCAATACAAACACGTCACTGTGTCATCTCCGGCAGCCTGCGGCGTGTACACGAAGCCGGCTTGCGCCATCTGGATAATCGTTCAGTTCAAGAAGAGTACATCATCATCATGGTCTACCTTGGTGGACGTTGCACCATGACCTGGTTCCCCATCGTGGGGCCACCAATCCTCACCGAAGGTTTCCGACCGCGCCTTCTCCATTGCTTTGCTGGAGGGTAGACGCATTTTGTTATCAAATACGAAGCTGTGACGTGAAATGAGTATTGGGGACGTGAATTATGGATTTGCCGTACCGCCCCTCGTTATCAAAGTCTTCTGTTAAGCCACATCGAACTACAGCCCACGCGCACGAGCTCTGGCACTTGGTGTAATGGATCTCAAATGGGTCGTCATTTGCATCCCAGTCGCTAAGTTCCTTTCCGCACAAAAAGCAAGTAACACTGTCTCTATCATCCCAGCTAGGACTGAAGAAGAAGCCTGCCTCGGAAAGGGAGTTCGCGTTCGCCTTGAAGCCCGGGGGATGGGGCCACTTGACAGAGGCTGCTGAAGAAGAGGGCTTGCTCGGATAACGTTTGACCCGTTTTGTCTTCTGAAAAGAGTCTATCCGGGCCTGGAGGGATTGCATTGCTAGCATGCTCCGGACGGCTCGTTGAACGATGTGATGGCAAACAGACCAACAAGTGGTTTCAAGCATGAATACATGGTTTGGCTCGCACTAGTGATCACGTGATCGGGTGTTCGGAAGCAATGATCGACAGGAGCAACGACTACGGTTGCTTGGAAAGTCGCAACTTGAATGCAGCGCACATACGGTCGAAGAGCACTGCGAAGACGGTCGGGCGTACAATCGCGGACCAGGGATGGACGTGAACCCGACGATCTACCTCTCAGTGACCCTTCCCCCCCGCGGAAACGGCACAAGGTCTTTGTCGAGATTGTCTCGCCGAAAGGAAAGAATCCATACCTTGGCACACATATGGAGAGCCAGTGTCAGTCCGCTTTCACATCTCTGACGAGTTCTAGTATCTGAATAATGTATGTAGCACCTCCGTCATTATCTTCGACACCCGCAGCGCAGAAGTTGAATATCGGCGACTTGAAACCCGCGGCAACGCAACTCGGGCCCGCATCTGGAAGCATATCTGGATCCCCGAAAACCCCAGCAAGATCACCAAGAGACTTGACTTCCCTCTTTACGACCCCTTCCCACCATTCGCGTTCCGATAGTCAACCCACACGAGGGAGCATTGTCAAACGGATGCTTGGTCGTTCTAGAACGGAATCCTCTCTTGAAGGTTTAGTGAATTCATTTACGTGCACCTCATGTTGTAATCCGATCTCTAGCAACATCCTTGACGGAAATACCACTGGTCACCACGTCGAGTGTTCAAATGGCCCGTCAGGCATCATCACACTCCCTGCCAACTACGTTTCCAGAGAGGGAATCCACCCCGGAAGCTTCCACTCAGTCATCTCCAAAACCTCTCCCAACCCGAAGTATCAGAACATACGCAGGATCGTCTCGCTCGTTCCTTGTTACTCTCCCTGTCCCCGACGCAGATCACTTGAACGCTGTTGACGATGACCCAGAGCCCCACGAGTCTTATGCTGACTTGCGTTCCCGCTGGGGGATTGACCTATCTGAAGATGACCCACAGCCGTACCAGGATGAACAGGCTGCAGTGCCCACCCCTCTGAGACGCAACCCATCGGAACTTTCCCAGCCTTCCCTTCCCACCGGTATGATGAACGACCTGAAGAGTATTACAGAACTCAGAAGCAAGGGAGAGAGCAGGAGGTTCTTGGACGAAGTAGGTTATCTATTTGAGGGTCTTAATGGCTCAAGTGCAATTGGCCTGCGAAGAGCGAGGTGCGTAGTTGTTCCTTGTGCCCGGCGTCGGTCCTGATTTATGATTACAGCGCCTTCGAAGTTGTAAACAAGCTGTGTGATCTCGATTTCAACCGGCGGGCAAAAACATCGGATTTTTATATTCGCACTTGGGATAAATTCTGGGCTGCACGGGCTGGGACGAGCGATAAGGTACGTTTGCATCTGTATTCCCAAACGTTAGCTCGCAACCTTCATCAGATCTTAGACGCCACTATAACGTTCTTCGCTGCCCTAGCTGCAAGAGATCCCCACACACTCACAGAAGTGGCTCAGCAAAAGGAGTTCATATCGACCCTTGTAGAAATCTTGAGTTCCTTTGATCACAGGAAGGATGTCCTTGCTTCGGTTCTTGCAAGTAGCTCAGACGATGACCTCAAGTCGCATGGTATCTTGCGGACGGAGATCACCGCGGTCAGCTCGGTTTTTGGGATCCTTGCACGGAACTAAGATATTCTTGAGTAGCTCAAGTCACTTGCGAGTTTGGTGTCAAAGGAATCGCACTTGTCTTCTGTGAACCAGGTTTGTCCCAGGTCAGGATTATGTATCGTGCTCAGTCTCATGAGGTGCAGCCCTCGGCACGCTTCTTCGTTTCACATTCACTTGCTACCTTACCCCCGTCCCTTTTGGTAGACCAGTACCTGCCCACGTTGCTCGTAAACTTGAGGACTGAGCTTAGCCTCTTGGAGCCCCGTATCACTGCATACGAATCTGGTCTTCCCTTATTACCGGCAACCAGCATAAACCGAAGCGACGCACCATCCCTTTGCCATATTGAAGCCTGCCTCCGCCTCTTAGACTCGTATCTCCTCGGACTTTGGTCCTCAGCTAATCTAGCTGGCGACCGTTCCCCAAATAGATTATCACATATGGGCGGATTCACATCAGAGCTAATGTCGCTCTGTGTTACCTCCTCTAGTTTCTTAGAGGAGAGTGAAGAAGAGACGGACATAGGTAAGACCATCATGGGTGATTTTCATTGTGGCAACATTCATTATTGTTCACCAGCGCGAAGGTGTTTATGCGGCGCCATGCGAGTGCTCACCCTTTTATCCCACGACGATCCGTGGTGGTGTGGTGCAGCCTTGGAACTATCTCATGCACTTCCGTTCGTCACCATGACCGTGATGCGATCCCAAGCAAGGTGGTCGGAATTACGGAATATGGAGTCTCAGAATAGTTCAGTCGAAGCCTTCGATCTCCTCTGTCTTGCTTTAGGATTGGTCATGAATTGGGCAACTTTGAGCCCCAGAGTAGCGGTTCTTTCCAGAATTAAATGTAAGATTTCGCTTTGATGCAGACACAAGCGCTCACTTTGTTTCTTAGCGATTAATCCCATGTGCCCTGGTTCGCGCCTCTGCGTTCGCGCCTGTCGATGCCCTGGCCAAAAATCAGTCCTGGAGTGCTTTACTATGTTGCACGTCCAATACTCCGATAATCGCCAAGACGATCCTCCCGAATGTGCCTTTTTGAGAGGATATACTGCAATTCTCCTGGGACTACTGATTAAGGAGGACTCCTCCAACCAGACTATCGTCATGTCAACATTGCCAGGCACATCGCCCCCTGACAGGATAAAGTCCCTCATTACCCATTGCCACTCGTTTTTGGATCTTTATAACGATACCATACTTCTGCCATCTTCAGAGTCTCCGCGTGCCACTCCTGAAGTAGGCACCCATGAGGCCACTGATCGCCACAGGGCGACATGGGATAAGAGTGGTGAAGCAACTGCTCGAAGTGTAATTGCATCTCTAGAGATACTGATTGATACTTGATATGTTATGGGAGATCAACCTCCTCCATCTGCGTCGTGTCATTTTCGTCGTCAAGGTCTGTGAAGCTTTGTTCGATAGCTTTGATGTAGGCGTTCATTTTCCACATCTCACCGATCTTGATGTCGGCATGATCAATGGCCAGAGCCAGGGTTGGATCTCCAGGATGGTGTTCCGTCACCACAGATGGAGGTATATTTGGATACCTCGCTGAAAAATGAGTGAGGAGGGTGTTGCGAGCCTTCATTCTATAAATCGATGTGAGTAAGGGTGCCTTTACTGCAGAGAATTGCCCATACCTTCTCCCGATTTCAATCGCCTGACCAACGGTGCTGTGCATCTTGGCTGCGGCCGTCTCTGCCTGATCATCAGCCATGGTGGACTCATGAATGAGGAGAGTCGCGTTTTCTCCTGCTTGCACCAACTTCTGTGTAGGAATGGTGTCTCCCGAATATCTGATGGGATAGTGAATACGAGACATACGGAGGAGTCGTGCATACACTTACACGATGCTCCAACCATCCATGTGTTTGATAATCGCTCCATGACAACTCGTGCGGTGTATTACATCCACACTTCGGAAACTTTCCAGGCCAAGCGAAGCACACATGTCACGGTGTGCTAAAATGGAACTGAGAGTCCGCTTCAGAGAAGTACAATTCCTTCTAAGCGCACGCGTACCTGCGGGAGACCTCTTGGACCCAAGGAGAGGATAAATCGTTCTTCCAATGAATGACGTCCACTGAGATCGAAGTGACGGGGCTTTTGGAAGAAGGTGGGAGTCCGAGCTCCTCAAGGGCTGCATATTCATGCAGATACAAAAAAACATTGTCGTGACCCACGACATATAGTGGCGTATCGCAGGGTGGATCTAGCTACATGACATTTGATCCGTGAAGTTCAATATCTCGAGTCTGAACGCTTACTCGTTGTCGCATTGCTAAAATCTTCGCCAGTCCGATGTGATGGTCACCGTGCATGTGACTAATAAAGATGCACTTCAGCTCGCGAAGGACCTGCCATACGCTAGAGGTTGCCATGAGGTCATCTCCAAACTTTCGAGCTAGTTGACCCCATGTGCCTTCTCCGGCATCTAGTAAAACATAGCCGTGATTAGGGATGTGGACAAGTGTCGCAGAAACTAAAAATATGTGAGCGTGAAGTCAGGGGCACTGAGAACTTCGGAATCACCGTTTCTATATTTACTGGGCATTGCACTGTTTGTCCCCAGCGGACATATTGTTACGTCTCCGCCGCAGATTTCCTCCGATTCAGCGTGGGCAACATACGATTGAGCGTCCGCAAAGCTACTACGAGTTGATTCTGGCAAAACCAACGGCGAGCTGGAAGATACTGCAGGATGGAAAAGATCGCCCTTTCCGGCATCTAGGTCTAGAAGTGGCGGACATGGAGGATGCAAGTTAATTAGTATGTTTTTTTGCATAGCCGTAACGCGAGCAGGCAATCCAGGAACATCTTCGCAAACATGTCAACTGTGCTTGAACGCAAAAATATACAAGGAAACGCACCACTTATTGCCTGGTCAGCGGCGCACGAATACTTTTGTATCGGGAATATATTGGAGTCTAGCTGGTTAAGTCGAAGCTGACTGTATGCGGCGCTCGTAAATGTCATCGGATTCGGAAGATACCGACGGGAAGCGACGATGTGCTTGGATATGATTGGTGACACGCAATTTCGGACAGATAATTTGGATACACACATGTACCTCGGGCCCAAAATCGTCCATGAATGTCTTGTAACGCTCGTCTTCAAGGACTCCGTCCCCACACAAATGGAATATCGCTCGGACTTTATGTTGTTTGGAGTCCCCCGCGTGCTTCCATAGGTATTTGGCAAAATGTCCAGAATCGATAAAACTTGAAAGCAAGGCGGGGAGGTGTGCTAACGTTGGCGTGTCGAAGAGTAATACTACCTACAAAAGCTTACTATTCCAGTCCAGGGAAGCACGAGACTTGACTCACCGCTGGAGTCACGCTCTCTCCAATGCAATCTTCCGGTTTTATTTCGCGATCAACAACATTGCCATTGCTGTCTTTGACCTGTACAGTTACGCTCTCTCCCTTGACTAGTCTCGCGCGCAGTGGACCGGGAGGCAGACCCAAATCGACCGCCTTTCGCCCGTCGAATTTTCCACGTATGCGGGGCCCTACGATGGCATACGCAACCGTCGGCTTGAAAGTCGGATCAGAAGAACCGATAAGAGCTCGCTCAGGAACTGGCAGCGGTTTACTAAACTTCGGTGGGAAGGCAACGCGTGCAGCAGTCGACGAGGCATCTGCCTTTGTGTTGACACTGCGGCTCTTCGCTCTCCGCGTCTCTTGGCATTTTCCCGGGCTGTTCTGGTCCGGAGTTGCCGACAACATCTGAGATGCAGGAAACATGGATTGTATCATAAGTTGCCTCCATGCTTGGGCTGCCTCCCCGTTCAACGAGGCAGGATCAAAATCAGGCGCAGATGCAGCCTTGCGCAAAAATTCCGTCGTGGCCATGATATCACCTGCGAGTGGATCCGCGCCATGCTGATTTGACAGTCGCTTGGATGATCGTTCGGGTGAGTCTTCACGTTTTCGCTTTAACGAGCCCGCTGCTTCACGTTGAGGGTTCACAGCTTGAAAATGTAACTCCGAGGGGACAACAGGAAGCGCAAAAACAGATATATTGTCGTCCTTGTACACAGGTCGATCCTCAGCTTCCATACATGGTGGGACGAGGAGGACTTCGGCAGGAGTGACAATGAGGTTGTCGCTTGAAAACATTTATTACATGATAGATATGCAAAAGATTTGACGTAGCTCACCGGTAAGTGTACTTCCGCATAGAAGCAATTAAATGCAGGAGCCCGGACGGACCGGTGACCTGCATCTGGGATTGACCGGCATCGGCCAAAGTCATGAACAATCCTTGGGAATAGAGAATTGATTAACATCAAGAGCTGTTAAATGAATTGGACTTTACCAGGGAGACCGCTGGCACGTTGAGTGCCCACAGAAGTGAGGAACAGTGCACGCGTTTTCTTCCAGTTCTGCCGGCTCTGCAAAAAGGCTCTGGTGGTGTTCTCACCAACATTGAATATATACTTGGCAGAATCGAATGTTATCACCACGGTTGGCTCAGTATCGGAGGACGCTGTGCTCAGGACGGACGCATTCCAGAGCATTGAGAAAACGATTGATGAACGATGCAAGGGACGAGGACGAGGGATTAATAGACGAGGTATGTTACACAGATCACGACGGCATAGCAAGCTAGCCAGCGTTACTGGACCAAGTTTTGAGGAAGAATGACACTTGCAGATGTGTCTGCTGAAGATGTTCAAGAGAGAGTATGTATAATAATTTTATTATGTAAATTATATAAATAAATTAAATGATTTGCTCGTGAGGTCACGTGCCCTTGTGACAATGCTGTTTTGGGAAGATTCGTCATACCAGGGTATGACAAATCTTCCCTGTTTTGCACAACCACTGGCCAGGGGCCTTGAAGTACTTGTCTCGCCGGTTCTTCGAAGATCAGAAGAACATTATGCCGAAATACGGCCCCGTGTGTGCACCACAAGAACCCGTCCCTGTGACCAAATGTCCTCTAAGAATCTTCGCTTCAACCCCACGTGCTTGTGGCTTCGAACTACTCCAGTGACTCACATTTCGCACGAGATCGCTCCGAGTCTCGGACTACTTTGTAGGTCCCGCAAGCATCTTGGTGTTGATCACGCGTGTCCGAACTCTATGCCGCGCGGACCGCGTGGCCAGCATATATAAGTTCTCAGACGCACTTTGGCATGACCGATGGACCGTGCGTCAATCACACTTTGAAAAATGCTAACCCGATTCCTCGGTCGCAGTGTGCAACTTGCTGCTGTTCTTGCCACTGCCAGCTGCGCGACCGCAATGACAGTGGTTACGGTAAATAGAACTGCGAGCCATGCTATTCCTCCAATCCTCTGTAAGTCATGGTACTTTCCCCTCTCATGTCGCTGATAACCCTGCCCAGATGGACAGATGTTCGAGGTGCGACTGTCCTCTTTTGATTGTCTGCTTATCTGACACGTTGGTTCTTCCTCTCACAGGACATTAATGTGAGTGTTACTTTTTTTTTCCAGCGAGCAGGGCATAGAATAACCGTCTGACAGCATGTAAAACCTTTATACACGAGCTCGAGGGATCCGCTGACCGCTGCGTAGAGTGGTGACGGTGGCATTTACGCAGAATGTTGGTTTAAAGTCGTGCTGTGGATTATTACTGACCACTCTTCAGTGCTCCAGAACCGAGCTTTCCAGCAGGTCACACCAAGTAGGCAACCAACACCGCCTTTCTGACCATACCTAACCACTGTGTGCAGATACAACCACTGCACTGTATGCCTGGAGCGCCATTAACGGGGCCGGGATCGATGTGATCGCTGACCGATCACCCGTCTCGTCAGCACTCCCAAATTCTCTCCAACTAGCCATCCCACAAGGCACCTCTGGACAAGTTGGTTTCGGGAATGAAGGTTATTATGGTCTGTCATCTTGTTCTATGTCGGGAGTTTCGTTTATATTGTACCACCAGGAATTCAGGTGAATTCCGACTGGACTTACAATGCCTCTTTTTACTACAGATTCCCCGCCCCTTCCTCATTCAACGGAGTAGCCACTGTCACTTTGCAGAGTGCTACAGGCTACGTTTATGCCTTAGCCTCAGTACCGATCAGCGGATCACAAACGGCATGGAAGCAAATCACTGTATCTTTGACACCGACGTCGTCTCCCGCATCTACAGCGAACAACTTCACGGTCACATTCGACGGAGCCAGTGCAGCCGGTCAGACTATCGATTTCGCCATGTTTTCCCTGTTCCCCCCTACCTTCAAGGGCCGCGCGAATGGCCTGAGAATTGACATCGCAACAGTGCGCATTATTGTTAGCTTTCGTGTGATCAGCCTTCTATTGATGGTACCCTAGATATTGTATCAGATGAAACCTTCGTTCTTCCGTTTGCCTGGTGGGAACAACTTGGTAGGGGATCATCAAAATCACCACCCTTACAACTCTGACAAGCTTCACAGGAGGTAAATCCAGCGATCGTGAAAAATTCAATAGGTATTGAATGAGCAACCCCCAGGGACAAATTTGGGCAACAAGGTGGCAATGGAATGCTACTGTCGGTCCGCTTGTCGACAGACCTGGTTCGTGTCCATCCTCGGTTAGTTTCCCTTGATTCATCCTGTTCAAATAGGTCGTATGGGAGACTGGGGCTACATCAACACCGAGTGAGTGACCTATACTCAGCGATCCGCCGTCACCCAAGCCGATTAATTTGTTGTTAGTGGTCTTGGTCTGCTCGAGTACCTGTACTTGTGTGAGGATATGGAGATGGAACCAATTATGGCTATCTGGGCAGGTCTGTCAAACTTGTCGAGGACTGAAATCTGTTTCTGAAATCTTTACTGCAGGTTACTCTCTTGACGGCGAGAGTCTTCCCGAGGTTGAATTGGCTCCATACATCCAAACTGCTATTGACCAGATCAACTTCGTGATTGGAGACGCAGCCACTAATGAATATGGTATGTCCAACTTCTCTTAAATATAGCACATCTAATTCGCATCTAAAGCTGCCCTTCGCGCTTCCCTTGGTCATCCTGAGCCCTTCAATCTCACCTATGTTGAGATCGGTAATGAAGATTTCTTCGCTTCTGAATCGTGAGACTGCCTGTTCAGCACATCGACCAACTGCGCTAACTCGATCGTAAACTGTTAGATACATCTACCGTTGGAGAGACTTTGCAGGGAATCTGACTGCAGCATTCCCCCAACTTCGTACGTATTTACTCAATACGCCTAGGCTTGACATGACGGAGCTTGTCATCTCCCACAAGATTTCATTGCCACCACCTACCCGTTTAAACCCATCTTGGATCCTATTCCTATGCAATACGACAATCATGTCTACTCGACCCCCGGTAGGTCGACCTTCTGTGTCGGGACCTCATGTTCCTATTTCGTGAACAGAGTACTTCGTCGAGAAGGCATTCTACTACGATGCCTATGAGGTAAGCAGACAGATTTTGGTTCACCGCCTCGATTACTCACTCTCCGGTATGTAGCGTGACGGCACATACTACTTCCAGGTAGAGCCTATGCTATAGGACGCTGCTGAGACACTCATCTCCGTCTAGGGTGAATACGCTGCTATTTCTACTAACCCCACCGACCCCTTTGGCAATGATGGACGTCTCATGTATCCTACTGTTCAAAGTAAGCTGCTGTGCCATACGTTTTTGCTATCTTGTGATACATTCCCGGTCCAGGTGCTGTGGGAGAGGCTGCCTACATGACCGGCTTCGAGAGGAACGCGGACATCGTCTTCGCTACTTCCTACGCGCCGCTCTTGATGAACGTTGCTAACTACCAATGGGCAAGCTTTACAACCTCTTATTTTCCCTGTCATCGCTAATGTCAGCTTTAGACGCCCAACCTGGTCGCTTTCGAGTGAGCCTTGAAATATATCTTGACGACGTCCACCATTAATTTGATTTGAAACGAACAGTGCTTCGAAAGTCTACCCTTCAACCAGCTACTATGTCCAGCAGGTATAATCTGTGCTCACACACTTCGTCGTAACCGCATTAACGTGTTGAGCACAGCTCTTCAGCACCCACCGAGGCACTGAATATTTACCCAGCATGCTCCCCACTTACAAAGGAACTCTGTATTGGAGCGTCACCCGCGACACCAACCTTCGCACCGTCTTCATTAAGGTATGTATATCGCAACAAGGACTGCAGGATCTTCTTAAGATGATTTATCTAGGTTGTCAACTACGACACTGCGCCTGCACCGGTGACCTTTGTGTTGCCCTTTGAGGTTTCCAGCGCCGGCCTCGCCACCGTAATAACTGGACCCGTGAGCGCAAGCAACACCCCCACGACGCCAGACGCCGTCGTTCCTATGACGTCCGCCATAACTTTTGCCCAAACTTTCAACTACACCGCCCCTGCCTACAGTGTCAGCGCCTTGACAGCCTACCTCGTGTAAAAGAGATAACGTGAGGAGCCTGATGGAAATCACCATTTGTGTTTACTAATGTATGGAACAAAAGTATTGGTCGGGCACTACGATGGACTTTCTCCAAATAGTCGTCGTTGTAATACAGTCTGAACTCTTCCAAAGATATCTTCGACGTGTTGCAAGTATTCGTCCGAGTTTTGGTCTTGCATGTTGCCAGCAGGGACGTCCAGCGTGAACGAGGGTTGATACAAAGGGAATGCGCGATGGTCCGGAATCTCTGCGTCTAGAGAGAGAGGTCTGCCAGCCTGAAAGCAGTGTTATGAGATCGACATTCCGATAGCCAAGTTCACCTACTTACCACAACCGACGTCAGAAAAGCCCAAGCACGTGCGGCATTCGGGGAATTGTATCCTCCTTGACGAACGTTTGGTAGCGACATCATAATGAACGATTGGCACGTACCGCCTCCGAGAAGGAGTTTCTTTCCTGACCAGTTTTGCACTATTCTATCAATGCACCATCCGAGCGACCCTGGGCCACCAATCGACCAATTCCAAGTCGCCATAGGGTCACCTGCAAGTCCATCCACGCCACATTGGACTACGATGAAGTCTGGCTGGAACGTATCCTTGATCCTCTCGACGACAGGCCACACTCGCGCAAATGTCCGGCAGGAAGCACCTCTTTGAAGTGGGAGAGACAATGTAAACGGGTCGAACGAGGCATCTTCTGGATTTGGCAGCGCAGAAAGAGAAGAAACAGGAAAGAAACCAGGTGCGGCGTGATGAACCGAAAGCGTCTGAAGTGCAGTACTCTTCTGTGTCAATCAGTCAAGTGGTGCTAAAATTTCCTTACCAGAACCTGAGACACCGCAGTTGAACTGGGATTATGAAAAGCATGTGAGACCGCATCTGAAAAATGCAGGTCCAAGTCGAGGTACATCACACGAGACCTCCGCGGGGGTACTGAAGACGGAGATGGTGGAATGCGTCTCAGAGCAAGGATGGCCAGGACACAATCGGCCACGTAGCAAAACCCAGAAGCATGGGACTTTTGTGCATGGTGTCTAGAATTGTTTGACCAAGAGCCTGAAAAAGTGCTGGGAAATCAGTGAAACGTAGCTGACCTGCCTCCATCCCAACAAACAGCAACATCGCAGGAGTTATCCTTTATTGCATCGACAGCTGCCAACGTCGCTCCCGCGACCAGGGGTATATACTCATGCATTCCATGGAATGGTGGACAATCCTACTCTGCGTGTAGGATACAACCACAACAATATAGCAGAACACGCACGTCCTCGAGCCCGAACTCGGCAACTTGAGATAGGTCATCGTAGTCGTTGGAAGGGTTTAAGGCATAATCAAGGTAATTGCGAGTATGGTGAGCCAAAAGCTCCTTGCTGGTTGCTCTGCGGGGACGATGGAATTTGATAGACTTCTGGCCATCGGGAGCCTGAGCCAACGACTGTAAGCCGAATGCGCTGACCAACGAGTGTACCAATAATGAACG
>JBBPQU010000340.1:0-24196 GCA_038092655.1 Boletus sensibilis | reverse complement strand
ATGATAGCCTGCAACAAGTCGTTGTGCACCAGGGAGGTACGCGAGGCTAGAGGTATTTCCACCCGGGCCCGCGATTACCAGATGTGGCTGAACCTTGCCAGACATTGGCAGCATGGCGCTTGACTCCATGGTGCGATAGCAGTTGGATGGAGGCTATTTTTCGAATGCTAGGCGTGTTTACCGAGGTGAGTGTGTGGTGAAGAGATCTTGGGAGTGGAAACGCTCAGCGTGTTCTGAACCGCTACAGCCTGTACCACGAGGCAAACAGGAGGCAAAAGCACTCGCTGCAACACGGCTGTATTTTTAACACCTAATCCTGAGGACACCCTTCACAGTTTCGCCTGTCTTTTTAGACACACTTCGGAGGTCAGGACTGATCCGCTAAGTGTACCTAAAAAGACAGGTGCAAGGAGTGAAGAATCTCGTACTGGGAGGTTTTTGTACGCTCTTCGAAACAGTCTGGAGATGATGGCTAGGATTTGGGCAGACCTACTGACGAGCACAGGCGCTTGGTGTGGGTACTCTTTCGACCGCATCGAGTTTGCAATCCTCGGCACTCGGAGCACGCTTTCGATGTTCAACTTTTCAAGCGAACGTTTGAGCACACGTGGGATTATGGACACCAAGACCTGGATTTGAACTACTGGTACAATGTGGTTGAAAAGAATCAAACCTCCATATATTGTGTTGCAGCCTAGACGCGCCCAGGTCATCCCCTAGGTGAGCGTTGCTAGTTTGTTTCCCGGTACATCTGTATGGCCTGAAAGAAACTATAAACTTGCAAACTTGGCAGAGGCGTAGAGGCGTTGTGACACGCGGCTCTGCCATGGTGTACAGTTCTGCGAAAACACTGCCGGTGATGAGAGGAACTCCGATTCCAAATCAAGCCCTCAATCCTGTCCTTCAAAGTTTCACCCGCCTTTTTAGACATAAGGACTTGCAAGACCTGCTCGGTATAGATACACTTTCAACCATATCGTGTTTGTGATCCTTGGCCTCGACGTCTCAGTGTGTTCGAGAACCTGTGGGATACCATGAACCCGGATCTGGACTACTGATACAGTGCAGCTGAAAAGAACAGCGAGAACTTCAAAACTCCATACTAAAAGCGAAGTGTTACCTAGACGCGCATACTAGGTTATCCTTTATTTGAGCATTGCTAGTGAACTCATCGACTCCGAAACGAACGTTTCGCTCGACCGTGATGATGCGCTAGAGGCCCTTGCTCAGTGAGTCCAACCCCATCCACCGACCCCTGGTAGCATTAAACATTTATTGCACCACTTTCTCAAAAAATCTGGATACAACGACGCCAGCAAACGATGCAGACCGCTGAAATGCCGTGGTCGTCGCCGCGATGCCGACGAGATCGATAAACACGACAGGACGTCGACCGACGAGATCTCCACCATCGTCAGGTTACGTGATGCGAACGGCTCTACCGACCTGATATCCTTCCCCACTGATACACCAAAAACACCTGCGCGAGCGAGTAGGCGCCCTCCTATCGTTCTTCCATCATGGCACCAAGTACGGGAGGGGTGTCAACAGAAACAACCTCGCATCCAAATGGTCCAGTATTACGTACGACCAGCCCACTATAAAACCCACCCGTTCCAGGTTCCGCGATCCGTAGATCAATCGATCAGCAAGGAGCTGGTTGATGTAGGGAAACTTATCTGCTGGTACGCAATAGGATCGGCGATGAGGGCACAGAGTTGGGCTTTTGGGAGGGGCGTCGGTGCCGGCCTGGTGTTGGGATTGGGATTGGGGGTGCTGGATGAGACGGCTTCCTCGTCGTCGCCGGGTAAGAGCCGTGCCGACTCGTTTGCTGTGTCGAGATCATCAAGGTTGTGAGACCCGCCTTGAGTATAGACTGAGACATCGAGTGTGACATCTAGTTCTAGGTCCTGGGGTGTGTGCTATGTCTGGGATATCCTCAACACGTCGCATCGCGGTTGTTTCACAAGTCCTCACGAAACACACGACTCGTCCACTTGGATGGCACGTCAGAATCTTGCGGCGGTCTGTGACTCACTAAAGAGCGCTTCATCGCTGAGCATAATATCTCACGTGTGTCGGGACCCAGGCCGCTTATGACGGTCAATTCATTACGTCCAACGCTCGCCCGTATGCATCATACAACAACATAAGTACACTCTTACCCAAGTGTCACTGCACGGCATTACATTGGTACCGCGAGCCCCCCAGAATTCTCGACGCACTACCAGGGTTATGCATTAGTAGTGTGACATGCTGGGATATTAATGACATGAAGTACTCAACCGAGAGGCCGTCGGCGGGGAAGGTGAGGGATGCTCCGAACTTGCCTTTGAAGGTATGCTCCCCGTGAATATATTGGAGTGAGTGTGAACAAAGGAGACAATCACCGCTGCTGAGTCAGGGCCACTATGACCATATACAATAACCCATGATTTGCTATTTTTTGCAGGGTCTATGATGGGATCCCACTGATCTACAAACCTGGCAGAATGTCAATGCAATATTATGCAGAATGACAGTGTGTAACGTCATCGCTTGACGACTCCGCCATAGGGCGTTGAGCCTGAGAGCTGTGATTGGAGCACGGCTAGCAAAAAAGGGAAAAAAAAATACATCAACTTATACCCAAAACCAGCACAAATCCCCGAACTAACCCAACGTTGAACGTACTTAGTAAGGAAGTAACAAAAAGGTGGGAGCTGCAATGCCTCGCTAAGCAGTCCGACTTTTAGATGCCGCACGACGTAAGCTTGGCACTGATCAGATGCATCAGGTGCGAAATGTAAAGTGAAGTTTTACCAAGTTTAATGGCCAGCGAGAGGACCGCCGGCGGACACCTTCAGTGATTCGAACGTAGAAGATGAACATCATGCACCTATTCCAACCTCCCGGTCCATGAATGAACGTCCAGGATCCTGGAAAGGCTGTTCACTACACAATGCCTTGTTGAACCGAGTAACCCAGAACGGAAATCACCATTTTGCAGAAGCTTGATTGACTTGATCAGTGGCGACTCCGAAGAAATGATACACCTTCCCACGCAGTGTTTATCTCCGGTACTCTCCAAACCCCGGAGAAGACCTTATGTAATCCCCGCTATGGTAGCAGTGGGTTCTATGCTGCTGTGTGCTGTCTTCTTCCCAGTTCTGCATGCGGAAATATTGTAGCTTCAAGCCAGGATGAAGAACTACGACACGGAGTCAAGACATGAATTTAATCAAAAAGTGTAGGCAACAACGGAACCTACCCATGGCAATACGATACACGTTCGAGTCGTCAGTCTTCTTCCAGTACCTGTCCATTTTGTTACGTGCAAGTTTCATTGCCGCCCTTATTGTTGGATGCAGTTCTTCGTCCAGAGTGGTAGTTTTTAGGTGATTGTCGAGTCTATCCATCGCTGGAATCACGCCAGCAATGGTGGCCGAGTTACGGGAAAAATAAACGAACGACCGGGTAATACAAATCAGTACTCATTGCTTTGCTGCAAGAGAGTGCAATCGAAGGACTCCAACGTCGCAGTAAGGAAGCTTTGTTCCATCATGCGTTTGATTGAATTTAACATCTGTTTCTTGGAAACGTTTGCTCTAGCTGTGGATAGATCTGGCTATGAAAGAATTTTAGCACTGCGTGACACGCAGCGCAGGTGAGGAGCATTGGAGGATCTCCACTGTCGGTGGAGCCTCGGACGAGAGCAACTCCTCCGCTTGGAGACCAACACTGGCACCGGCGCACAGCCACATACCCGTGGCATACCCGTACACCGTGCCTTCGGGTACGGTGTAGCTGCGGTTTGGAAATCGCACACCGTACCCGTACCCCCCCACCCGTGCTATACCCTAACATTGGTGAAGCATGAATGCTGTGATTGGAGGATGGCTAGCAAGAAGGGAAAAAAACAAGTCGAGTCACTATACCCAAAACCGGCAGTTCCTGTAACAGAAAAGGTGGGCGCTTCCCTCGCTAATTTATCTAGAAGAGACGAAGAAGAGTCGACTGTCGGGTTGCACTTAGCAAGGCAAGCCCCCATCTTTTTTGTTACTAGTACATTCAATTCGGTTAGTTCAGGAACTGTGCTGGTTTTCGCCTTTCTTGCTAGCCGTCCTCCAATTACGTCCCAACTTTTAGATAAGTTGAACCTTCCGCTTCCTAGAATTTCCGGAAGCTCCCAGAGGGGCGACCAGAACGGCTGGATCGAGATTCGAGACGAGGTGTATAAATACTATGGGTATCACACTCTCGTTTCCCAGCGATCTAGCATTCACTCCTCGACACCTAACCTCCATCTGCTTTCGAAACAACCCCACGGTGCGACCCGATGCTTCCTGTCTACGCGCGCAGTAAACTGACTTCATCCTGACAAGTCTTTCCATTATGGCTGAAATTTACATTCCTCCCAACGGTATCTACTTCCGCATCCTTGGCTACGTCAGCCAGCAGGTATTGTTTTCGCGTTTCCCGAAACCTCAAGTTGGCCAATTGTCGGTGAACCAAGAATACCCCGACCAATACTTTACCCTCATCCATGGTACTGGTGCACGCCTGGGTACTTATGCGATCAAAAGTCGGGAAACAGGCTATGTGCTGTTTTCGCGTGGGTCAGAGCCATATGTTGGTCATATTGAAGGCGATGGTAAGTACAATGACAAGTAAGCGTCTTTCCCTTGCCACTTCTCATTACCTGGGAGCTTAAAAGTGAATATTTTCCGTTCACAGCTGGTTCAAACTCGAGCCAGGCAAGGGCCAGTATTCCAAGCAATTCCGACTCGTCACGCCCTCCAACGGTCTCGCCGTCTTTTCTCGCACAAATCAGCCAGCCTACCTCGCGAATCACCCCGCCAGCCAGGTCTACCCCGACCAACATTTTACCTTTTTATGGGAGGACATGGAGATTGACAAAGTCGAATATGACTTGAACCTTGGGCAGGTCGTGACCTCGACTCCCATCGTCATTGCGAATCAGTCCCTGCACAATTCTTCGAGCCAGCCACAAGAGATGTCGTTCCAACTCCACGAATCCCAGACGCACACTAGCACGTTCGAGTATTCCTTCGGCTTCACGGTCACGGCTGGCACCACTTTCAAAGGTAGGTCGTGTTGGACCTTTGGATCACAATTCCTTCCCTGATGGATGTTTTTTAATAGCCGGTGTTCCTTTCCTCGCAGAGGGCAAGTTTAGCATTAACTTCTCCATCAGCAACCAATGGACATGGGGCGGATCAGACTCGTTCACAGAGTCGTACAATGCCACGTTCCCCGTCAAAGCTGGACCCGGCAAGACCGTGCGGGCGGTGTCGACGGTGAACAAGGGCGAGCTTGCGGTCCCGTTCACAATGTTCCTCCACTCAAAAAGCACGGGCGTGAAGGCGGAGACTAAAGGAACTTGGCGCGGTGTTTCAACCTGGGATCTCCGTCACACTATCACAGAGGACTGATTGGTTTGTGACTCCAGAGGAAGGCTTGCTTGGAAATCACCGTTGTAAAAAAAGGAAAAAAAAAAAAAAAAAAAAAAAACGAAGGCAGGAATTTCATTGTTGTACTACTAGTAGGCCCCACTTGTACCCGACACACGTCCAATCAGATGATGGCGTTCGCAGTGATGATCCGACATTCGAACTGTCCATGCAGACGGAATGGGTATGTGTCACGGTGGTCCAATCCAACGGCATGGATGCGCAGGCATCGATAGTCGTCGTCCGCGGGCGACCAAGTAGCAGTGACGTGAGGCCCAAACTCCTCGTGATGTTTTTAGCGCCAAAGTCGGCCAAGATAGCGATGTAAGCATGCTGAGGATCCATGACAATTGATAGAAAGATCTTGGCGAGTGATATCATGCAATGTGGACTGATATCGTCTGATATGAATAACTGGGACACTTTTCCTATGTTCTCCTTCGTCGAACTGGGATCTTGAAAGTAATCGGGATCATCTTGTCTACGAGTGCTTGATGGTCGCAACACTGTACCGCCGCCGTCCTATACCAGTGACGCAACGTCCACTCGCCGGAGCTACCGTTGATCTGCACCCTACTTTCGATAAACAATTTGACTTACTATAGCGGCTCGGCGTCATCCTGGAATGAACCTATTTCATGATCGAGAGACACCCAATGGGAAAAGTTTATGCAGGCAAGTTGGAAAGCGTCTCGCGCATCCGGGTCGTTTGACCAGAACTGCTCTCCGATTGAATACTAGTACGAACTCCAAGAACTGAACAACAGGAACCATCTTGCAGTGCGAAAGCTCCTGGTACCACGGATCTGGGCTGGATTTTGGCACTAACACCGTTGTTAGCTTCATAACCTCTCGCACGAAAGTCCTTGGAAAGTAGCCAAAGCAGGCGACTTGCTACCAGCTCTCCTCGCTGGCCAATCTCAACCCTACCAAAGCAAGGGCTGGACGTCAGCCTGTACAATTCGTCCGCAGCGATGCACGACAAAAATGGCACTGATGGGTAGATGGTGTGGGTCCGCAGTCGATTTTCCGTGATCGCTATACACACGCGGAGGTGACTCGCCACCCCAGCTTCCGCATGTTCAATCCTTCACGCCCTACAAAAGAGAGCTGCAGTCCAAACCGCTGACCCAGGATAGCCAGAACTAGATGAGGATCCACAGATTTGGGTATGTCACTGTTGCAGGGCTTCTGCCTTGCCATTTCTTGCAAGTGATACATGGCGCGTGACTTTTGGTACTGAACTGCCAACGCCCACTTGCAGAAGCCAGATACATGATCAGTTGACGTGGCAACTTGAAGGAGATGGGACAGTACAGGGGACGACCGTAACGGATGATATGGTTGAGTCTCAGAACGTGGTTGACAGATATCGCAAGATAATAGGGATCCTCTGCATTCAAGTTGCTGCATATATCTGCGCCAAGCGATCTGGCGATGTGTTACCTAGACGCGCATACTAGGATATCCTTTATTTGAGCATTGCTAGCGAATTTACTGTACCACTTTCTCATTCATCGACTCCAGATCTTGATTTTCTTTGGTTCATGATGTCAAAATAGGTTGTCGTCTATTTAGTGCTAAGTTCGATCTTCGGCCTACCACCGGCGTTGAGGCCAACCTACACCTGTATGATACCGGAACTGCATGGTTCCGAACTTGGCAAAGGCTTGTAATCCTAACAGATACAAACAACCACCCGATCATGTGTCTTTTTCGTCACTGAGCTCACGCCAGATATCGCCGCCCTTTTTCGTTCGCTGACGCATTCGCGTCAGAACATCCATCATGCTTTCGGATTCCGACTCGGAAACGAACGACCTGCATACCCTCACGATCAACGAACACTTTGCAAAAGCCTTTGAGTACAAAAAAGAAAGGGAGGAGCTCACGAAGCGTGCGTCGAATCTATTGCCTGTGTTTGTCTTTTGCCGCGAATCGCATTGTCATGTATCCTTTTCGTGGTGTAGTGAAAGAGAAATATGGATCAGACTATTCAGAGTCGGGCTCTTCCGACGCTGACGATTCGGAGGATTCAGAAGACACGGAAGAAGACACGGATGGAGAAGAACTCACGCCAGCTGTGGATGCTGCCATACTTCGTACGCTGGCGCGAATTAGGAAGAAAGATCCGGCTATCTATGAAGGTGAAAGACGTGTGTTTGAAGGTGTGTTCGGTTTCTTGGCTGGAGAGGCGCCGAGGACGCGTTTTTGAACCGCCTATGACCCGAATCTTCGAGGCGGGAATTCATTCAATTTGTATAGAGGAACATACGCGAACGCAGGACAAGGCGCCAGCTATGAAGCCAAAGACGAAAGAAAAGGTGTGCGCGATCCTGGCCCGACTCTGATCGTCCTTCGTAACTGACATACATGTATGAAACCAGTCGAAGTCATTGACGATCCGGGAAGCTGCACTCGCATCCGCACTCGCCGAAGCCGACTCACACTCACGCTCGCCGAGTCCCGAACCAAGCCCCTTGACGCACACCGAAGAACAAGTGCTCCTTCGCTCAGAAACACGTGCTGCGTTCCATGGCGCAATCGATTCCGAGGCACAAGGTAATTTTTATTTCTATTTCCAGGTGCGAGGATGGCTAGGGATTGACTCAAACCGCTTGGCTTGTGTGACCACGGGAATTAGGAGACGACGACGATCTGCTTATACCGCGCTCGCGTACACGTGACGAGATTGAATTGGAGGAGGAAGAATACAAGGCGTTCTTAGAGCGGGAAGTCGGAGAGGACCTTCGCAACCTCGTCACTGTGGATACAAACGAAGCGGTTGGTGCCTCCGAGGATGTCGAAATCGTAGGAGATGGTGACCAAACACACGAAGGTAAAAAGAAGAAGAAGGGTAAAAAAGAACGAGAGAAGGAAAGGGAGAAAAATCAGGAAAAAGATGAGGTACAAGGCAAGAGTGTTATCAAGAAGCGCGATAAGAAGTCCAAGGAAGAGGCTGATCAAGAGTTTTTGATGAAGTACGTGTTGCTGATGCTTTCAAACTCTTCCATGTGTTGCACCCTGCTCCCTTGTCAGGATAGGGCGGGCACGGTCTCACTTTAAATGAGACAACGATTGACATTTCATGCAGTTATATCTTGAACCGAGGGTGGATAGACCAGTCGAACCGGCGTGTGCCCACGTATAATGAAATCGTTAAATCTTCATCAAAACCATCAAAACGGACGTCAGCCAAATCCCAAATTGACCCTGACAACAGCGACGGCGTGGACCAGAACTCGGACGATGAAAAAAGAGCAGCCCAGGGCGCGATACTCTCAGACGAGGACTCGTTCGACGACCTTGCGGACGCGTTCGAGACATCGTACAACTTTAGATTCGAGGAACCGTGAGTACTCTTGCTTTCGGTTTTGGTGTAGGTCGCTCCGAGTCACGGGCTCGATCCGAGTCCAATGTCGCGATACGACTTTCAAACGCTCACTTACGACGATCATCATACAGAGGTGGTGCACTTATTGCATCCTTTCCTCGTAATCTCTCGTCCGCTCGGCGCGAGTCTACTACTCGGAAAGACGCACGTGCTCGGAAGAAAGAACGAGAAGAAGCGGAGAAACAGGCACTGCTCGACGCGCGAAGAGGAGAGATCAGAAGAGAGCGCGCATTGGTAGAGGCTGCAGTCGCCGAGGAATACCCAGGCAACGAGGATGCTTCGGTAATCGAAAAAGATATCTCCAACAAAAAGAAATCAAAAAGGCAACAAAGGAAGGAGGAGCTAGCTCGCTTGAAAGCGCTCAAAGCCAATGAGCTGCGAAGAAAGCTCGAAATGGTCAGTTCGGAAGGTGACCTAGGTGGTATCGGCGATGAAGGTGAGAACTTTGAGGTTTATGGATGGTTTCCTGCGGTTTGAACCATTTTTCATTTACTGATGACTGGTTGCATTTCGATATTGGTCCCAATGATGTACAGCCCTCGCCCACCTCGATCTAGACGCCGATTGGGACCCCTCGAAGCACGATGCACAGATGGCAGAACTGTATGGCGGTGACGACGGCATCGGTAAAGCCAACTACTATTATCGATGTCCATCCGACTGATGTACATATAGTCGACGATGGCGATGCAGGAAAACCGATCTGGGACGACGATATTAGCATTGGCGACATTGACCCATCCACGAACACCAAATCAAAAGCGGAATTGAAGAAGCAGAAGAAGAAAGAGAAGAAGAAAAACAAGAAAGCGGATGAGGATGTCGGAGTGGATGTGGACGAAATGGACGCGGACATGGACGCGGGTGCAGGTTGGGACGATTTGGATGATGATGGCGAGGAATGGAGAGGTACAGAAGAAGAGCGAAAACGCAAGGTGGACGCGTACATGGATGAAGTGGTGAACAGACTCGGGTTCAGCGGTATAGTGAGTCTGCTCAGCTTGCAGACGGACAGTGTTCACATGCAAACCTTGCAGACCTCGCACATGCCTACGCGTTTCCATTACACTTCCACGGCTCCTGAAAATTACAGCCTTACGCCCGCGGAAATCCTGCTTGCAACGGATGCGGAGTTAAACTCTTATGTTGGGCTAAAGAAGATGGCACCATATCGTGTTGACAGAGGTTGGTGTGCTTACTTGGTAACGTTCACCCCGGTACCTGTTCAACCTTAATTGCTCTAGGTGGCAAGGCGAAAAAGGACTGGGACCCAAAGCGAGTGCAGCGTCTAAAGGAGTTCCGCGAAATTGTGCATTCCCGTGTGGGCTCCCGCTACGAGGGTTCCTGGTCACTTGAGGTAGGCACAAACTCGAAGAACAGAGCTACCGAAGCGCAGGGAGAGAAGAAGAAACGGAAGGGTAAGAAAGAGCGCGCGAAGCTGAAAACGACGCAGGGTGAAAACGACGGAGAAGGGGACGACGGGGATAATACCGGTGTTCAGCCAGAAGTTGCAAGGAAGTCAGAAAAGCGGAAACGCGATCCCGACATTAGTTCGCAATCCCATGCACCTCTACCTGGTGAGGCCGAGAGAGATGTGGAAGATGGCGCACGGAGGAAGAAACGGAGACGGCGGCATAAAAAGGGGTCTGGTGAGACGGATGCGGTAGCTGTGTCATGACATCGACAATAATATATTTGACACAGATCTAAACTATTAGAATGACTCGGTGACACAGACTGATCGAGGCACTGTACAAGACATGATTCGGCGCATATGTTCCCGAGAACAGCGTGGGGACGGGCAAACAAAGTTTATTTCAAGTTGTTCCGGAAGACTGACGAACGAACCGGCATGGCGATGTGCGTCCCGACAGCCGCATCGCACAGACAGCCTCGTCTGTGATGCTGGCGGGCGGCGGACCGCAGCAAGATCATCTATTGGATGAGTCAGGATCCGGATGAGACGGTTACAAACAGGTACAAACATTGATTACCATATTTGGGTTGCTTATTGTGTCAATTTAACGAGTCCATTGTTCTCCCTTGCATGGACTGGCCCCTCCTCTTCTATAACTTGACTATCACCACCACTCGTTTTCTTCCTCGTTCTTTCTTGTGACCCCCTCGCTGCCCTCGATGATGATCTCGAAATTTCGTGAACATCTTTCTGTTAACACTTTCCCAAAGTACCTCGACACCCCGGTCGTGGAGGTTTCCAGGTTCTCACCGTCATCGACGATAGCGCCTTCATCGGGTTTCTTGCTTGGCAGAAACAACTTGAAGCACTCGAAATCCTCAAAACCCCCTGTGCCTCTCCCCAAGGACCTCGAGGCATGCATCGAGGCGCCCACACCGCGGCACGGATTCACGAAACTCTTATTTGACCTTCGGACGCTCAACACCGCCGAGCCGGATTCTGTCCCTGCACAGGACCCACGTCTGGCCCAGTGGTCGCCGCTTCACGTCGAGAAACGTCGCTGTCCGTGTCAGCTCCACGACCCCCAAAACGAAGCTCGTATGAGGAAACAGCGGCGCCGGTCGCGGTGTCTCCTCATCTTGCTCATTCTCCTCCTCCTTCTCTTGATCGGGGATGCGGTCTATCTGAACATCCGTGTCCTCTCGCTTTCTACGTCACCGTCTACGACACAGAGTCAATCGGCTTCGACTGCTTCCGCGCTTTCTGTGGATGCTCAGCAATGTCTCTCTCAATACACCCTTAATGCACCTTCCTCTCCCAGTAGCTATCCATGTTCAACATGTCTTTCAACCCTCCAGGCTGTGCCTTCGTCCTACACGTCCAGTTCAGCGAATTCTCAGAATACCCAGGTGATCAATAATGCCGTCCAATTTTGTGGTCTCCGCGCCGTCTACGAGACCGCGAACGCGCAAGGGCAAGCGACGCTTGGAAACGGTAGTTGGGCTCGAAACGTCAATTTCTGTGCATGGACCGGTGTTAGCTGTGATACCTCGGGGCAGGTCGCATCTTTGTAAGTGATGATCGCGATGCATAGCACCCTCACTCATCACGGTTGTTTAGGCAACTTACATACCCAGGAGTCCCAGCCACATTGCCCAATGAGATTGGCGGTTTGACGACTCTGCAAACCCTTGAAGTTATCGGAGGGAACATGATACCTGGTAAGATTTTGTTTCCTACCGATCCACCATATCCTCAATCGTTTTCCTCGTGTAGCTGGTTCCTTGCCAAGTTCGATCACCAACTTGACGTCCCTCACGAGTCTTCACCTCGAAGCCACTTCCATCACAGCGCTGCCAAACTCGCTGTTCGCCTCGCCTGGCCTCACGCGCCTTGCCACCCTGGCGCTGGTCCGCAATTCGCAGATGGGTACTGCGCTTCCAAGCAGTTTGACCAATCTCACGGGACTGCAGAGTCTGTAAGTGATGCTGACTGTTCGCACCGGATGCCCCTTTTGACACGCAGTCATTTAGGCTAATCAACTCCCAAGCGTCGTCGTCGTTCGCGCTCGAGACACTTGCAGCGTCTTCGTCGCTCGCCGCCTCCCTGCACACCCTCGACCTCACGTCGACCTCGCTCACGGGCTCTATCCCGGGCGCCCTGTCGTCCTTTAAAGGACTCACACAGCTGTTGCTTGGCTCCAATAACCTCACAGGTACCGTGCCTACGTTCCCGAGCACGCTGCAGGTGCTGGAGCTCGGTGGGAACGCGGGGCTCGGTGGAAGCATTTCGTGCTCCCCTGGATCACTGCAGCAGTGCTCTGTGCAAGGCACTGCGATCAGTGTTGCTGGGTGTGGCGTGTGTCAGAACACCACCGCGACGACGACGACGACGACGGGGCGATGAACGGTCTTGGATACGACCACTGACGATCTCGACATGATGACGCATATTTTCCTGACATGAGTGAGCGCTCATAGATTCCACACGGACTGACGACTCGTATATCCTGTACCCCTCGTACATGATCTTGTAGCGATACCTGTCCATCCACGTTCTTTTTGTCTTATAACTTTTTATTGTCTTTACTTAATTCCTTACTAGTGACTTTTTTTCTATTTCAGAGGGCGGGGGTTTTTTCTTTACCGACGATATACTGTAGCTCTATGATCGATCACGTACTTGTGCGTATAATGTGCTATTCCCCCAAAAGTGCCTGAAGTGACGTGTGTGAGCGCGCTCCGAAATTCGAATCGGTCCCTTGTCCGTGCTGTGCTTGTGTCCCTGTCCCTTGCCAACCCGCTCGTTCGTACTACATCTACCTCCACCAAACACATGATCTCTCGATTCACGCGTTCCTTTTTCGCCATCACCATCGCCCTCGTACGTATCTCCAAATCCCAATCTCCACTAACCCCAGTTGCGGCTCACGGCTCACGTCCTTGACAGTTCCTCCTCGCCACGATCGCCTTTCTCCACCCGCCTTCGCGCGCGTACATCGACCCATGGACGGGCGAGTTCTTCGGCGAAGGCGGCGGGGTCGAAAAGGACGTACATATTCTTCCGTATCCGTCGACGATGCGGGTAGGTTCGGCCACTTTGGAGTCTGCATCGGGGGGGATGAAAGTGGGCTCTGGAGGCGTGATCATGTCCAAGCTGGGGAACGAGACTGCCAAGTACGTTTTGGTCTGTCGTTGTCCGACGGATGCTCACGGTTTGTCGTGGTGTTGTGTAGAGCAGAACTGGGACGTGCGACGTGGAAACTGCTGTACGTCTCCCTCTTTTTTCTTTCTTGATGTGGGGCGTCCTTTTTTTTTTTTGCCTTGTTGATGACCGTCGACGCTTGAAAGGTAGTCATACGATGACGTTGCGATACCCCGAGGTACGTATCCCTGACGCCTTGTTTTCACTTGACGCTCCACGTATCGTTTTTCAGAATCCGACACAAGACGAACGGGAAGCGTTGGAAGCCTACATGTATCTCACGTCCCGTCTATATCCCTGTGGCGAATGCGCGACTGAATTTCAAACCTTGTTGAAAAAATTTCCGCCACAGGTGCGTGCAAGGGCGACCGTTTTGTTACTGTCCTGCGGGTGAATCCTCACGTCTCACATCCCCTCGCGCGCGCGATGATGTTCTCTTAGACGGCGTCGCGTCTCTCTGCGAGTCTATGGTACGCACATTTTGTCTGATATGTTTATGGCGTTGAAGAAGACACGCATAGGTTGTGTTCGGTACATAACGAGGTCAACGTTCGGCTCGGCAAGCCGACCTTTGACTGTTCGAAACTCGATGCAGAGTACGATTGTGGGTGTGGTGAGGCGACGACATCGACGTCGACGACGTATGCACGACCGACGTCAAGCTCGGACGATACGGGTGGTGTGGAACCGATGGATCTCGAGTGGGACGTGGCAAAGGATGACGTGACGGGGGTCGAGATGATCAAAGGCGGACGGCGGTAGCGTTCGGATGACTCTCCGTGTTTCTCTCTGGGTGGTGGGTGATGTTTCTTCTCGCGTTGGATTCTCCAACTTAGGGTGATTCTCTTTTTTCATCAGCTTCCTGAACATTATTTTTATTCGTGCAGAGACGTCGGCAGCTAGCTTATATTACAATTCGATTCGCTTGGCCCATCCCGCCGAGTGTTCGTTAATGTCTCCAGGCGAGGATGTTTGGATGATGAATCGATGACTTTTGGACTTCTCCCTGAGACTAACTTGGTGGAGTTAGGCGGGGACCGGGACGGGAAGCGCCCTAGCTGGAGTATATAATCATGCACCATTTTCTGGTACACCATCATGTCCTCCTTGTTCTTCTTCGTCAGGTAGTTGTTGTCCGCCTCTGCGACCATTCTGAGAGGTACCTCGTCCATCTTGCCAGGAAAAGGGACATCTCTGCGAGGTGCCCGGATACAAATTACACGTGTTACAGCGTATGTAGCTCTACCTTTGTCTTTTCATCTATCTCACTCACACGTGGTTGTGCACTCGTCCGGAGCTCGGCAGTTTCTGCGCTGTCACTCTCCTCCCTGTGCGATGCGGCGCTACCCAAGGGTCTCTGTTTTTCGGCATGCTCTACGATCGTCTCGGTGAGCGTGCCGGGTTGAGCGTCTTGGACTTGGGTATGCAAGAAGGACTCCCACTCTGTGGGGTCTATGGCATATCCTTCTCGCTCTGGGTTGGGAAAGGATCCGTCCTTGACAGCGTGGACGTATGCCGCTACGCCACGTTCGACCTCCTTCCGAACGTCGGCGAAATGGCGGACGAATCTGACAAGGATGGCGTGAGAAAGAGGAAGGGACGGATGGGGAGGGAATACGCACTTTGCCTTGTGGCCATGCCAGGTACCGAGCATGTCGTCCCACACGAGCACCTGCCCGTTCGTCCCGGGACCGGCGCCGATGCCGATGGTCGGAATGTTGACGGTCCGGGTGATATACTCACCCAGCTGACTCGGCATGGCTTCCAATACGATGGCAAAGGCGCCCGCGTTTTCGAGTGCCTGTGCTGCTCGTACGAGGGACTCGGCGGAGGCTGCGGAGCGTCCCTGTACGCGGTACCCCGAGAGCGATGTGGAGCGCTGGGGGAGGAGACCGATGTGTGCCATGACGGGTATGCCGATCTGGGTGAGTGCGGAAACGTGTGGGACGAGTTCGTGGCCGCCTTCGAGTTTGACGGCCTCGACGTGGCCTTCTTGGATGATCCGTACTGCTGCGCGGACGGCATCGCGGGGGCTGGGAGCGTAGGTGCCAAAGGGCATGTCGGCGACGAGGAGAGGGGTGGTGGTGCCGCGAGCGACGGCGCGGCAGTGATGGAGCATTTCGTTGATGGTGAGACGGGTTGTGGAGGGGTAGCCGAGACAGACTTGGGCGAGGGAGTCGCCGACGAGGGTGATGTCGACGGGGTGGGCAGAGCATGCGCGGGCTGTGGGGAAGTCGTAGGCAGTGAGGACTGAGATGGGGGTGTTGGAGGCTCGGAGGTCGGCGAGGCGTGCGATGGTTGTTTTCTTCGAGATCGGGGGACGGACGCTCATATGGCGTCGGTGGGTGAGACCATTGCGGACGAGTGCGCGGATGGTGAACATGAGAGTCGTGTGGATGGGACCATGTCTGAGACGATTTTCTTCAAGTCTCTGTTTATAACCCAATCGCCATTTTTAACGGCTGTTTCAGACACTTTCCAACTTGTTATCAGTGTGATATTTTATCAGTGATATCAGTACAAGGTAGATCTCGTCACGTGAGCTATTCTAGTGGCAATCCCACGCACAGTCCCACCGTCTCATTCATTGTCCAAGACATGTCAAAACGACGAGACACACCCGTCGTCGTCGACCACGTCAGCGAGACAGACGACGACGACGACGACGAAAACGACGAAAATACACCGATCAACGACGAAAACGCGTTTTCTTACGCACCCGTCGCCTCCCTCCTCGTCCTCCGCACGCCCCTCTCACACTCCCGCGCGTCTCAGGACACCCCTCTCCGCGACATCACCGACCAGTTCTTTCACCCGCCCTCACCATCCCCCGTCCGCATCTCCAAACTAAAGCGCTCCGCACCCCACACCGTCGAGCCACCCCGACGTCCAAAGAAACCAAAGTCCCTCGCCTACCCCGCAGATCCACCAAACTGGCTCTGCTCCCGCTCATCCTCGTCCCTCCCACCCAGCTCCCCCTTGCCACCCTCGACCACCAACGTTGACCATGCACACCTCACACACCGCTCTCTCCGTCACCCCCGGTACGCGTACCACCTCGGCACGCCGTCCTCCAGAACCTCAGACTCTGACCCATTCGGCTTCGTCGCCGTCGAGCGCGCCCTCAAAGCCAAACGCGTAGCCCCCGCACTAGCACCACACAAGCCCACTTCGCGCATCAGTGCCGTCAAATCGCCCCCACGCAGCGCCGTCCTCCCCTCTGTCCCTTCCCCCGCCCATACCTCCGTCTTTGCGTCCTTTTCGCAGCTCGACGCCCCGGTGCCGACGAACAATGAGGATATCGAGGGGCTGTACGCAGACGAACCCATCGCTGGGCCCTCCCATAGCCATGTGCCCGTCGCGCCGTTGCTGTTGATGAACAGCGATCAGCCGTTCGTAGAGATCGATGCCACGCATTCGCAGCCTATGTTTACGGATCCCCTGCGCACCCCACGCAAGCGCAAGCATCATCGCGCTTCCCCTACCCCCGACGGGGACCCGGATCCGGACGAGGAAGGGTCCGATGTCCCCTCTAGTCCATCCCCCATCAAGGTCTCTGTCGGCGCGGGCACCCATCGCCGTCCGGCCACCGCTCGCTCGAGTCACACTCCCATTCTCAAACTCACCCGCGCGCAGACGAAGGCTGCCGGTGCTGGCAAGCCACCTACCACACACCCGCCTCGGACGAAACCCGTCAAGACCTCGTATCAACATATCCCTACGCCCTCATCCACGCGTCCGACCTCCAGCCCGAGGCAATCGACCGCACCGTCGACGCCAGTCCCCCCAAGACGGAGTACACGGCAGGCAGTGGTGGGTGCGAGGGCCAAGCTCAGGGGTACGAGTACGACGAGCGATGCAGAGGACGGGGGCGGTCGGATGAAGCTCAGATCGAGGAGCGCCAAGGCGAATGCCGAGACCAAGACCACCAAGCCAACCGGTCGAGCCAAGCATCCGCCTTCGACATCCAAGGCGTCGACAAGGACCCAAAAAGCCGCGACCACGGCCACGGCAAAACCGGCGCGGGGTCGGCCCAAGGGGAAGTCGAGCGCAAAGGGTGCCAAGGGCAAGGGGAAAGCACGCCCTCTGGAGAGCGTGCTCGACTTGTCGGACGATACGCGGGAGGTACGTCCTACTCGACGATAGGGCGAGTCGGAATGGATGCTGACGATGTTTTGTTTTTTCAAAGAGGTACGAGAACGAGCGCCGAGAACGTTTGGAGTATTTCAAACGCTTGGAGGGATACCAGATCCAAAAGGAGAACGTGTATGTTGTGTGAGCTTTCGTTGGGTGCGAGCGCCCTGTTTTGTTCTCGGAGGCGTAGAGATGATGCAATCTGTGTGTATTTACAAGATACCTTTTGGCGATGCTATAGGGGTATCAATCTCTAAGCCTAATTAACCTTTTGTATGCAATGCTGGAAATGTATCGCTCATGATGATAAAAGGAAGAGGCACAATCATGCCCAAAGGGTAGATTGCGCTCGAGGCACTCGTATGTACGTCGTCTCTAACGGCAGATCAAACACACCGTCCTCCACCTCAGAACGGCTCGTCCTCTCCGCCGGCACCCCCCTACAAGCAATTCGCAAGACATTGTCCGTTGCAACCTTGAGCCACGTCGGTCCCTCTACATTCCGGCCCTCCATGTGAAGGAGAAAACAGACATACGTCCTCCCGACTTGCATCTTCCCTCTCTGGCTCCGTCGGCTCGGTTTATAGTTGAGTATACACGCGCAAAGATCGACGGCGTCGCGAATGTGCTGGAGCCGGCCCGACCCACAGACGACAGTGACGTCGCCGTACATGCCCAGCGCAGCCGTCGCGGCGCTCGAACGCGGTCGCAGCGTCACGATGAATGACCCATTCGTGTCCCTCGCCTCCGACACGAACACCATCGGAATCAGCGGCACAGACGTTAACCGCAACCCATGCGGCGTCAACACAAATGCCGTCATCCCCACCTCCCCACTCACCATCGCCTCGTCCCACTTTGGATAACACGCCGGCGAGCACGGCAACGCCGGATGTCCCTCCGACGCCTGTCCCGCCCACGCAAAGACGTCCCACGTGGGGCACCTCGCCACGATCGCCTCGACCAGTCTCGGAAAGGCCTTTTCGCCTTCACCGTACGTGATCGGGAGGTTGACGTCAAAGAGGCCGTAGAGGCAATACGCAGTGTCTTCGACGCGCGTGGTTTTGCGTGTCGAAGCCCAGGACATGATTTCCCATATACCACGGCCTTTGATGCCGCGACTGTTGTCAGCGACGACAACGTCCCGAGGGATCCCAGTCACGGTCGACAGGGCGGACATGAGCGCCCGGTCGTCCTTGTCGTTGGCGAGGGTCGTAAACGGACGCCACCCCTTGTCGTAAAACTTGATCCGCCTGGGTGCCAAGAGCTCCTGCAGCGTCCAACCCCGCTTAAACCACGGTTCGCGCTCGAAATCCGTCAACGACGACGAGGCTGCGAGGTGGACGATACACACGTGTGCGTGGGCGTACCACTTGAACATGGCGTGGATCGCCTCGCTGAGTTCGGCCGTGTTGGTCTTGTCGATACAGCACGTGTCGGACCAGACGAGTTTGTATCCGAGCGTGCGTGCTGTCTCGCAGAGCTGTACGAGCTTGGCGAGACCTGCGGTCTTGACGTTGCGTTGCTTGCCGAGGCTGAGACCAGGGAGGGAGACGTCTTGATAGCTCGGCTCGCTGTCCGTCCAGCGATGTGAAAAGATGGCGTACCGGACGACGTCGCGGATGGTCTCTCGGAGGGCCGCCTTGCGCGGGTTGACGTAGATGCCTGCTTCGGGGTGCGTGTCCACCCCGACGGTGGGCATCCGGTTCTGAACGTCCTCTTCGGTGATTTGGGCGATCTCTGAAAAGAAGACGTCATAGACGGCGTTGCGTTCGACGAATCTGAGCTTGGAGGTGTCGATGAGACGAGCGGGGATGTCGTTGCGAATGTATTGTCGGAATGCGTCGGCGATGTGGGGGAGCGGCTGTTGGGGCAAGGTCATTGTCAGCGATTCGGGTGTGGGTCTGAGACGACGCTCACCTGGAGCGGTTCTCTCGACGGCCTTGGTTTCCTGGGACAGAGCCAAGGAAAGCACGAGAAGGTGTTTCTTCGCGCGGGCATCATGAGCTTCCTGTGAGGGACGAGGCGTCCGAGCCATCCTTTAGTTTATACTGTAACCTGCCAGCGCTTGCTGTCGAATGTCAGGACATAGCCTGACACCACCCAGGCATCGCCAACGTGCAGCACGACGAGCGCGCGGGAACGTTGTAGATGCGTACATGATGAGAGAAGGCCCAAAAGAGTTGGTGGCAGGTTGGCAGTGAGAGCCACTGATCAAGACCACCAAGCAGTGCTAGCTGTACAACCCCATCCACCGTGAATGCTCTACGTGATCGGACTCGGTCTCTGCGATGAAAAGGACATCACCGTCCGTGGCTTGGAGGCAAGTACTGTTGTTGAGGAATCAAATCCACCTTTTGATCGCCCAACTACAGGCCGTCCAGTCCTCCACCCGAGTCTATCTCGAAGCCTACACCAGCATCCTGATGATCCAAAAAGAACGTCTGGCAAGTCGATTCACCACCGTCTCTCTCTCGAAAACCCTGATCGTGACGCCAAGGAAGCGTTCTACGGTAAACCCATCCTCCTCGCCGATCGGGACATGGTCGAGACCGACAGCGACGCCATCTTGCACGACGCAGACAAACAAGACGTCGCCTTTCTCGTCGTCGGTGATCCCTTTGGGTACGTCTCCCCTCCCGCTCTCTCCGCCGTACTTTTTCCTGACAACGCGAGACATAGCGCAACGACCCACATCGACATCGTCCTCCGCGCCCGCGCCAAACACGTCCCCGTCCGCGTCATCCACAACGCCTCCATCATGAACGCCGTCGGCGCCTCCGGTCTCCAATTATACACGTTCGGCCAATCCGTCTCTCTCGTCTTCTTCACCGAGTCGTGGAAACCCGACTCGTTTTACGATCGGATCAAGGAGAATGCCAATCTCGGGTTACATACCCTCGTCTTGTTGGACATTAAAGTCAAGGAACAGAGCGAGGAGAATCTGGCGAGGTTCATTTCTTCTTGACGCGTTGATGCTCGTTGGGTGTTGATCACGATGAATAGGGGGAAGAAGATATATGAACCTCCGCGGTACATGTCGATCCCGCAGGCCGTCTCACAGCTCATCGAGATCGAGTCGCTTCGAGACCAAAAAATCTTGTCTCCAAACACCACCCTTGCCATCGCCCTCTCCCGAGTCGGCGGCGACGCCGGTGATCAGCGTATCGTCTCTGGGACCCTGGAAGAGCTCTCACAACAACCTCCAGATGTCTTTGGAGAGCCTTTGCATAGCCTCGTCATCGTAGGAAAGCGACTTCATCATCTCGAGGTCGACTATGCCCAGGAATATGCAGTGAATAAAGAGACGTGGCGACGGGTCGCTAGTCAGGACTACGGTTGTGCATTGGAGTGAAATAAAATGAGTTTTTGTGTTCGACTCTCAATGTTCAGTTGGCCATTCGTCGTCCTTCGCAACAGGCAGACGACATGATTAACAAAAATACGACCTACATCAAATTCGAAACTCTTTGTGCATCGTAGTGGCTCTAGAAACGCTTCGATCTCTACTATGTATGTCACCTCTAAAGGTATCTCTGAGATCCAACATCGGGATGCACTCTGTCCTCTAATGTCGATGTGTTCAAGGAGTCGCACGACCAGGCCATCTTGAGGATATAGTCAGCACGACTCTGCGTATCTCTAAAACGCGTCACGTACCTTGGGAACAAGGAACATTCCCTGACCGTGTATCTGTTCGCCAACCACGCGAGGATGCGCTGATAAGAGAAAAATGTATTAGCAAAGGACGACAATCGACGTGTGATCCTCTCTCACTTCGATGCCGAGACCATATCCACCATGCTGACAAGTACCGTACTTGCGCAGATCGGTGTACCAGTAATATGGCGTAGGATCGATCCCTTCCTTTGTATACGCTGCCAGCAGCTCCTGGATGTCCGCTATCCTCATCGATCCACCTAGATCACCCCTCCCACTCAGCTTGGCATATTCCAACAGCACATCATCACTAAACTTACCGACGATCTCGCCCACCCCCGGCATCAATAAATCACAACTCTCCGTACATACCGGTCCCGTCTCCCCTTCCTTCCTCGGCATCTTTTGCATATAGAACGCCTTGAGATCTGCAGGGAAACCATACAAGAATATCGGCGTGCCGATAATGTCCGTCATATGCCGCTCGGCTGCCTCGGCGATATCGTCGCCGATCGCGTGTGGGACCAGCACGGGTTTGCCTTCGGCATCCTTGATGGTGTTGCCGTCGGCGTCCTCGGCCTCATGCTGGATACCGTGCTCGTTGAGCCATTGGATCGCGTCCGAATAGGACATGCGTCTGAAGGGTCTGTCAGGAGCCGTAAAGTTGGGGTTCAGGGACTTGATCAGCGCGGCAGAGGCAGGATCGGCGAGAAGCTTGTCAACGGTCTCGCAGATCTACGCAAGGAGATGTGAGTGATTAAAGCCACGCAACAAAAGAAGTCGAAACTCGCAATGGCCTCAATGTGCGTCATCATGTCGTCAAAGGTTATGAATGCCAACTCTGCCTCCATATGCGTATACTCGCTGAGGTGACGACGAGTGTGACTGTTCCAAACGTCGTCAGGGTCCCACCTAAAATCCGCCTGCAATAAACCCACCTGTTCTCGGCGCGGAAACTCTCTTGAACACAGAATACGTCTCCAAGCGAAGGAAGACAGGTCTCGAGGTATAATTGGGAACTTTGAGTGAGAAAAGCGGGTTGTCCATAATAGTCAAGCTTGAACAGCGTTGCACCACCTTCAACCTGGGTCTGTACGAGACATGGGGGCGTCACCTCCAAGCAGTGGTGCGCAGCATAGGTAGACCGGAACGCAGACAAGAGGGCAGCACGTAGTCGGAGGACGTTCGAAGCCGTTTCACCACGCAACACGAGATGACGCAGATCGGCGAGAATAGATGGATCGGATTGCTACAAGATAATGTCAGCGGTGAAACGACGATCGTGTGTCAGAGGGACGGTACCTCGTTGAGTCTGTTGGTGACGGCTTCTTCTGCGCCGGGGGCAGCACCGAGGACTTTCCAGTAATCCACGACAAGTTCGTGTCCGCCAGGGGCCTTTTGACCCTCGGGAACAACCTTGAGTGTTCCAGTCAGCTCGACAGATGCCTCGAGCTGCAGCGTGACTGCGTCATAGGTTTTGTTCTAGGAACCGTAAGTCGTGTTTTCCTCCCGGGCAGACCCGAACGCACAGTTTGACCAGTCAGCACGGCTTGCAGGTAGCCCGTGCCGTCCCTCAAGACAACAAACATGATTTCCTGCTGGTCGCGAAGACGGTGTACCCATCCAGACACGCGCACCCTTTGATCCCGAAAATGGTCGAGGTTCACGATCTTGGACTATACACGCACGCTATCAGAACACCGCGAAACGACGACAACAAAAAGCCCGACTCGGAACCCACCTTTCTCGGCGTCGGAAGCGAGGCATCTTCGACGAGCACCACTTTACGACTCTCTTCGAGCCGTTTTTCACGCCGCTCCTGTCGCTCTCGTGCTTCCTTCTCCTCTGCCTCTGCCTTCAACCGTTTCTTCTCGAGTCCTTGTGCGTCTTTCTTGGCCTTTTTTGTCGCAGATTGCGTCGGCGCATCGTATTCTGCATCGGCACTCTTTCTGATCTGAAACACCGTGTTATCGGCCTCGGAAGAGGGGGTGGTGAAGATCGCATAGGCGAGGGTCTGATATGGGCGATCGATGGTGCCGTTTCCGGGTGCGTCGACGCCAATCGCTTGGTCGATGTATATCGCGGGCATTCTAGCAAGACGCTCTGGTTAGCTCTACTGTCTGTTGGCAGATCTTTATATCTGACGACTGACGAGACGTGACTCGGGAGGTGTCCCAGATTTGGTATCCATCAGACGCCAAGGAATATAGTGTTCGTCGGCAACCTCCGAGCCTGCTATGAGGAACGATGACTTGTTGGCCAGACTCCACGTGTAAATGAATCGTACACCCAATCAAAGATCATATACAACTTGAGATTCCCTCCAGCTCAATGATATTGTGGCTAATATCACCTGCCCTCCTTAACAACCATTTCCACCTGAGTCGAATAAGCATCGTTTGTTCCCAGCGTGCATAATGCACACCTCGTTTGATGTCGTCGATCTTCACCGCATGACTGCATGTGTGTTTACCGTGATGAGTCAGATGAGTACCACCCTCGACGTCCGAGACCGATGTAAATGCTCACCAGAAACGGAGGTGAGGTATGGTTTCGTCATGGTTCATTGCATCACCGACGCAAGGAAAGCATAATATATGGCATCGCTCATAATAGAAAGACGATGATTCGCGGTTGATGGACCCCTCGACAACCTGGATCATGTCAATTATCAATTCTTCGTGAGTCCAGCTGCTAGGTCTGGTCTGGTCAAGGCCGAGCTAGTGTGTTACAACAAGTGGTTATTACCACTCGTCCTACGATGTAATGTCGGACGACGGAGACACAATATCATAATTGCCGTCTTGGCAAGCCACTGGCAGCCGTCGGAAAGGTGGGAGGAATGTTGTGTGACTTGAAAGGTATACTTAGTGGCTTCACGCTGCCAAAATCAGCCGTCAACGGCATGCATGGAATGGAAGGCCCCTCAACAGT